>JAIUZE010024060.1:0-11904 GCA_022085475.1 Heliosperma pusillum | reverse complement strand
TTCTCGTATTTCACTGTATATTTATATATGCATGCTTCTATCTTTGTATTACCGTTTAAGTATGTTAATTGTGATATGGCTGGGAGAACCCGGAGTTACTCCCCACTGACTGTGGCGTTCATGTTTTTCATGGATGAACAGGTTGCTTGCTTGGATGGATTTTGCTTGTTGTATTTTGGGTTCGGGTGTGAGCTAGCGGGCATTGGCCTGGATGAATCACCTCTAGACGATATTTAGCTAGTTGCTAATAACTTTGATACTTGATCACATTTTGAGAGACTTCGTCTCTTGTAGTATATTCTACTTTGGTTTGTAATTATTTGACATTCCTCGTATTTTTATCTTAGCAGGTAAAAAGTTTTAAAAACACCGTATTTTCCGCTATATAAATCACATGCTTGTTATGTTTTATTTCCGCATTCACGAGGGTTGTCACATCTTCCATTAAAACTCGAATAAAACCTTCATTTCTTAATCAAATTTAGATCCGTTTCATGTTTCAGAATCCTCTCACCTTCCTCTTTCTTTCTAGGTAAGAAAAGTTGTAATCTTTGAATTTTTTTAAAAGCCCATTTTTCAGATTTTTCTCAAGCTCTTCTTATCTTGTTTAATATTATTAATAAGTGAAATTTTAGGATTTTGGGTCAAGGAATTCGTGTGGGTTGATGGTTAGCTTGGGGTTCAAATATTACATATGCTTGTGTTTGGATGGTTTTGAGTGATTATAGATGAAAAGATAGTAGCATTATATGTTGATGATGAAACTGGGTTAGTTGTGGGTTGAGAACCCTCTTTTATATGTGTGTATAGAACTATTATGCCTCATATCCTGATAACTACCATATTATTGTTCATTTGAATGTTGTATGAAGTTTTGAATTCATATAAAGTGATTAAATGTGTTATTGAGTGAATATATGAATAAGATGTGTTAATGTCATTTAATAATTCTTATGCTCATTCCATGTTTCTTATGTCTCAAGTATGTTAGTCATATGATTATTGATGTAGTTTCATCTTAGTTTAATGATTTGGGTTGCGGTTATGTGTTGTTGGCAATTCTTGTTATCGACCGTTGTATGATTGTGTCTAATGCGTAAATGAGGCTTGGGAATCCTTCGTGGGTATTTAAATTTTCATTTGAGGTATTAGAATGGGTAGTAATATATTTAAACAAGTTACATGTAATGAAGCTGGAATGAAAATGGGAAGAGGAAAAGCAAGTTTGGAAATTGTCTTTATGAAGAGTCAAATTTAAACGCTTATGTCTAGAGTTCTAGACATACTATTGATGTAATTCCAAATTGAGGGGTTAGATTATCCTCTTATAATTCTAAGGATAGGTCACACGTCCTCATAGATCAAGAAATGAGGGAGATATGAAAAGTTTACGAAAAACTGGTCGCACAGTGCACTAATCCGTGCCTATCTTTTTTACCGTGCTTATCTCTTCCAGAAAAGGGTATGCCCTGCACAAGTAGCCGTGATTATCTCTTCTAGAGAGGAAGGATCCGTGCTCAACTCACAATGCTTATCTTTTTTGGCTGCGCTTATCTCTAAGTTAAGCGTGGTTGGTCTCTAAACCCTATTTTCTTGCTTTGTCTTGTTGTTTATGCTTTATACCTTTGTTCTAATGCTTGTATGTGACATGCTAACCCTTTTTTATCACCGGAATACATTTCTTATATGCCATTCACATGTTTAATGATGGTTCATAGATGATTTCTTATGCAAATTGGTCTTACCCTTGTTTTAGATGGCTCCAAATATGTTGTTTTGGATAGGCTTTATGTTTCTTGTTACCTATGCTTCTTAAACTTGGTCTAATGCTTATGTATCATGTATTGACGCTTGTTTATCATTATTAAATCTATCTTATGTCCTATTCACAAGTTTGATGTCAACTTTGGATTATCTCACGCATGTATGTCATGTATACTTTGAGTAGTCGGTTGAGTCAAAATTGTTGGATGATGTTGAACTCTCATTCTCCGTTTGTACCCTTATACTTGTTAGACTTTATGTCTAAGCGATGGGGGTACATTCTCTTGTGCTTGTGCATATGTTAAAGTGAATATGACGACGTTGTTAGGAGGCGAACGCGCAGCGTTGATCGACCCGGCCTTCAAATGTTGTATTTTTTCGAGGTGGTGTCATTGCATGTAGCATACTTGCTTGACCTTTGCTTGATTTCTCATAAGTTTTGTCCGTACTGCCGGAGTATAAGTGTTTGTTATTGTGACAACCTTTCTCGGTGGGCGTACTGTCGGTATTGCTATGCTCATTCTCTGCCCGCCTCTGTCGGATTTGGGTTACTTGGCTTACGTTCTGTCAACTGAGTCTTGGATGTGTGCACGTCTAACCACATGTCGAATCGGGTACACGTCTTGTATCGAGAGTCTGGCCAGATTTAGACTAGGACTGTATTATTATCGTAAACCTACCAGGAGGTTTAGAGTTTATGGTAGTCTAGTCTTGCATAGTGCAGATGCTAGTACGTTTCACTTACCACCTTGAGAATATGTTTAATTCACATGATGGTTTTTTGGATGTGTATTGGATGATTTGATGCCTATTATTATCTTGTGTATCACGTCTCCAACCTTTCTATAACACCCGCAAATGTACCCTATTTTTATATTAAAAATATTACACGGATACTTTTCAGCGTAATTTTAGTTTGAGTCTAGAATTTAAATTTCCGAGTCTAATTTAGCAAATCCGAGTTCGTATTCGGACTTTACTCGAAATTCCGTGTGAGTTACGCTTTAAGGCGCTTTTGGGCTTTTTCCATGTTTTTCCACTTACTCAGCTTATATCTCCCTTAAACCCTAACTCCATCACTCACTTTTCCACTTACTCCTTCTTCAACTAGTAACCAAAACCTAAACCCCATTTTTGATTAAGCTAAAGATCATCGCTACTCCTTCGTTCCTTGCTCAAATCCGCTAAATTTTGTCATAATCTTCCCCTCTCATCGTCCTCTATCTAAATTGGTAATAAAATTACCGTCTTTCTCACTTTTCAATTTATCCGTCTTTCTCAAAGGTGAATTATATTCATCTTTTGTTGTATAATCGTAGGTGGAGACCTTCAAGACCTCGACAAAGACTACTACTTAGTAGAGGAGGACCTAGACGAGGATTGAAGACGCGAAAAGGTAACGGTGAAGGGTTACTCGATATCAATACGTGATTTAATGTGTTTTTGATGTTAGTAAACGTATTTAGAATAGGATGATTTTTCATAGAATTTGTGTTGTTGATGTTAGTTGTTGTTTGTTGATAATTGTTATTGAGTATTGATGATTGATGATGATAGTTGATGTTTGTTGATGTTTATTGGTGAAGTAAATATGAATTCGTGCATATGTTGTCCCAGCCGGCCGACCGGCCGCCGGTCAGCTGACCGGCTGGGAGTTGGCTGATGTTTTATTTGTGTTACGTGATAATTTTTGTGTTAAGTAAGTCTCTGTCGGCCGACCGGCTGCCGGTCAGCCGACCGACTGAGATACATACCTATATTCCCTCTTATTTCTCATATGACATATGGTACAGCCGGGCCGGCAGCCGGTCCACTTAACCGGCTGGATCACCCTGTATTTTCAATTGTTTTCATTTGTTACCAAAACGCCAGCCGGGTAGCCGGCGGCCGGTCCACCTGACCGGCTGGCACACGCTACCTTTCTTTTTCTATTCTTTCTTATACTTTCATTTATAATGGTTTGCATAGTTCGTATATCGTATAAATTTACGTAATAGCTTTAAATATTCATGTTTAGAATATATGATATCCCATTCGCTTGTATCGCTTGTTTTGTGACTGTTTTTCATATATCCCCTTTGAGTTGGTTTTACATATGTTATGATTTGAGCACTAATTGTTATGTGCTATGAACTCTCATTCCCCGGCTACCTCCTCGCTCGTTAGACTGGAATATCGGAACGAGGAGATGTATCCTTAATGCTTAAATGCATGTTTTAGTGGGGATATGACGACGTTGTTGGGAGGCGAACGCAATGCGTTGGTCGACCCGGCCGTCAAATGTCCTATACTTGCGAGGTGGTGTCATTTCATGTAGCGTACCGCTTGTTTATGATGCTTGTGCTCTTTCCGCCTCTTTCGTGAAGCTTGACCGAATTTGGGGTACTCGGCTTCTATGTTTGACCGAGTCTTGGATGCGAAATGTTTATCGCATGTCGAATCGGAAAATGTGATTCCGAGAGTCTGGCCAGGTTTAGACTAGGACCGTATTATTATCGTCGTCCTACCGGGAGGAAATGAGTCTACATATACGAAATGTTAATCGTGTATGCGTTCAGGGAAATGTTTATCCCGTGGATGCGATTTAATCATACTTGCTATGTACATGGTGCTAGTGCGTGTCATTAACCGTGAGAGATGTTGTCACCGTATTCGTACGTTTGGATGGATGATTATATGTTGATTATTTGTGATCGTTGGATGACTTGGCGTGGTTTATATGTCGAGTCTCTATCTTATCAAGTATATGCCGCTATCGGTGAGATGCAAGCCCTAGTTAGTATATGGTTGCCTAAGGGTGTTTTCCCCCGAGTCTGTCTATAGTATAATGCTTACCGTTTTATACTTCATGTACCTATATCTTTATATATTGAAATGCCTATTTATCCTTCTCGTAATTCACATGTATATTTATATATGCATGCTTCTACTTTTGTATTACTATTTAAGTATGTTATTTGTGATATGGCTGGGAGAACCCCGAGTTACTCCCCACTGACTATGGCGTTCATGTTTTCATGGATGAACAGGTTGCTTGGATGGATTTTGCTTGTTGTTTTTGGGTTCGGGTGTGAGCTAGCAGGCGTTGGCCTTGACGATTCACCCCTAGACGTTTCTTAGCTAGTTTGCTAAACAACTTTGATATTTGATAACATTTTGAGAGACTACATCTCTTGTTGTATTTTATACTTTAAGTTTGTAATTATTTGACATTCCTCGTACTTTTATTTTGGCATGTAAAAAGTTTCAAAAATATCGTATTTTCCGCTATATAAATTGCATGCTTGTTATGTTTTATTTCCGCTATCGCGAGGGTTGTCACAGTTGGTATCAGAGCCTATGACACTCCCGACGCACACACGTGAACCCTAAACTTAAATTACTTGATCTTGAAATAATAAATGAGAGATGGGTAGAAATAAAGGATTTTACTTGGTAGTCTATTTGTTTATGCTAAGTGTTAGGATTAACTTGATTTGTTTTTGTCTCTTATGAAGATGGTTAGACCTCGAGTTGTAGAGAATGTCATTCTCGAGGCTCTTACTCAAGTACTATGCAATCAACAAGATGCGGGCAATGCTCAAGTAAACCAAGCCCCTCCTCATAGAGAAGACCATCACCAAGGAGGCTATGCTTGGGTGGCTAGCCAGATTGCTAGAAGCAAGATTACGCCGTATGGTGGAGAACCGGCTCCTACCGAGTTTTTGGAGTGGTTTCGGGAGATGGAAAAGCAATTCGACTTGTACCAAGTCCGTGAAGAGGACAAGGTGAGGATTGCTAAGCACTTCCTAGTGAGGGAAGCCGACAACTGGTGGGCGATTACTAATCCCACCGCTACTCTTGAAGTTGATTTCAATTGGGAATGTTTCAAGACTCTTGTTGAAGGCCGATTTTATCCTAAGGAGCTCAAGCAACAAAGGCTCAAGGAATTCATTGATTTCAAGCAAGGTGACTTGACGGCTCAAGACTTCACCACTCAATTCAACAAGCTTGCTAATTTTGCACCGAGGCTCATCAAGGATGATAAAGACCGAGCTTTTTACTACCGTAATAAGCTTAGTGCTTTGCTCCAAAGCAAAGTAAGGAGGAATTCTACCTCTTTTGGAGAATTGTATGATGATGCACTTTGGGCCGAGAACTCCATGAAGGCCATCAAAGATGAAGCGATGATGAAGAGTCCCCCTCCTTCCTTCTCGCCTAGGTCAAATTTCTATGGAAAAAGGTCGTTTACTCCTTCGTCTTCCAATGCTTATGCCAACAAGCAAAGATTCAACCCTCCCCCAAATGCAAATTCAAATGCAAGAGCTCCCGCTCCTTTCATTCCCCGAGCTACTTCTAACGTGGCTCATAGGCCCTATGCTCCCCCTCAAGCTCAAGGTCGCTTATGTAACCGTTATAGACAACCACACCACCCCGGTGTAGCATGCTTCAACCGACCTTATGTTTGCTTCTTTTGCCAAAAGACGGGTCACCATTATGATGATTGCCCCGATCGGAAGTTGCCCCCTCCAATTGCCAAACCCAAGGGATCTATCTTCGTTCTAAGCCGAGCCGCAGCCGACGCTCATCCGGAGATAATTACGGGTATGTTCACAATCTTAGAGCAACCGTGTCTTATTCTATTTGATACCGGTGCTTCTATGTCCTTTGTGTCGTCAACTTATGTTGATAAATTATCTATCGAGCCTAACTCTAGTGAGGCTACTCCCATATCCTTACCATCCGGAGAAATTATCTCATGTTCTACTCTTTACCCTAATGTTCCAATCTCTATTGCGGGTACTATCTTTCCCGCTAATCTCCTTAAGTTTCCTCTAGGAGAGTTTGATGTAATTCTAGGTATTGATTGGTTAACATTTTACCATGCTAGATTCGAGTGTAGATATCAAAAGATTTATTTAAAGAGTCCTTTAGGAGTTAGAATAACCTATAAGGGATCTCATTCCCGAATGGGTGTGCAATTGATTTCTGCACATTATGAGTTCAAGGTGATGCCATTTGGATTGACTAATGCTCCTGCTATTTTTATGGATCAAATGAACCGCACATTTAGTGAGTACCTTGACAAGTGTGTGGTGGTGTTCATTGACGACATCCTTATTTTCTCCAAGACCGAAGAAGAGCATGCTATTCATCTTAGGACTATTTTGAGTGTCCTTCGTCGTCAAAAACGGTTTGCCAAATTCTCCAAGTGTGAATTTTGGTTACCTAGAGTGTCCTTTCTTGGACATGTAATTTCTAAACAAGGTGTGATGGTGAACCCTTCTAAAATTGAAGCTGTTGTTGATTGGAAGAGTCCAACCGATGTTAGAGAAGTCCGAAGTTTTCTTGGTTTAGCTGGTTACTACCGTAGATTTGTCAAAGATTTCTCAAAACTTGCTAGACCGATGACTCAATTGTTGAAGAAAGAAACCAAATTCGTATGGAATGAAGCTTGTGAAGCCGCTTTTCAAAAATTAAAGAAAAGGTTGACTACCGCCCCGGTGTTGACTTTACCTGAAGATGGTGTAGACTTTGATGTCTATTGTGATGCTTCCAAGATGGGATTAGGTTGTGTACTTATGCAAAGTAGGAAAGTGGTTGCTTATGCCTCGAGACAGTTGAGAGTTCATGAAGTGAACTACCCTACTCATGATTTGGAATTAGCCGCCGTGGTTCATGCCTTGAAAGTGTGGAGACACTATCTTATTGGTGTTCATCGTCGCATATTTACCGATCACAAGAGTTTTAAGTACATATTTACTCAAAAAGAGTTGAATATGAGACAAAGAAGATGGTTGGAATTGGTGAATGACTATGATTTTGAATTGCTATACCATGAAGGGAAGGCCAATGTTGTTGCCGATGCTCTTAGTAGGAAATCTTCTCATGCCTTGAATGCTATGTGGGTATTACCCGATGATCTTTGTGCCGAGTTTCGAAAGTTGAAGTTGGAATTCGTGGAACGTGGATTTGATTATGTTGGTGTTATGGTTGTCGAACCCGTTTTTCTCCGCGAGATCCGCGAAAGCCAAGTTGATGATCCTACCTACTAGTCCATTCAAGCCAAGCTCCTAGAAGGAAAAGCCAAAGACTTCAAGATTGATGACAAAGGTGTCCTTCGACTCCATGACCGTTTCTTCGTACCTAATTCTCTTGACTTGAGAAAGCGAGTTCTTGATGAAGCTCGCCTTTCTCCTTATTCTATCCACCCCGGAGGTGATAAAATGTATAAAGACTTGAAGCTACAATTTTGGTGGCCGAATTTGAAAGGTGATGTTGTGTCCTATGTGGGAAGATGTCTTACTTTCCAACAAGTGAAAATCGAACACAAGAGACCCGGTGGATTGCTACAACCGTTGGATATTCCACTA
This sequence comes from Heliosperma pusillum, assembly GCA_022085475.1. Classification (NCBI taxonomy): domain Eukaryota; kingdom Viridiplantae; phylum Streptophyta; class Magnoliopsida; order Caryophyllales; family Caryophyllaceae; genus Heliosperma; species Heliosperma pusillum. Next base: position 3,787 of record JAIUZE010024060.1, on the reverse strand, counting down.
TGGAAGTGGGAATCTATTTCTATGGATTTTGTCATGGCTTTGCCAAGAACCGTTGGAAGTAAAGATGCCGTTTGGGTTATTGTTGATCGTTTGACCAAGAGTGCCAGATTTATTCCGATCAAAGAGACTTGGAGTTTAGATCGACTAACGAAAGCCTATGTTGATGAGATTGTTAGATATCATGGTGTTCCCAAGGAGATCATATCCGACCGAGATCCGAGGTTTTGTTCGAGATTTTGGAAGGCCTTACAAGAAGCCATGGGTAGTAAATTGTTGATGAGTACCGCATTCCATGCCGCTACTGATGGTCAGACCGAGAGGACTATTCAGACTTTAGAAGACTTACTTAGGGCTTGTGCACTCGACTTCCAATCTAGTTGGGAAAAGAGTCTACCGTTGGTGGAGTTTTCTTACAACAATAGTTATCATGCCTCGATCAAGATGGCTCCTTATGAAGCTCTCTATGGAAGAAAATGCCGAAGTCCTATTTGTTGGGATCAATTGAGTGATGTTCGTGACTTAGGTCCTGATGTTCTTGTTGAAACCATTGATCATGTGAAGGTCATTCGTGATAGAATGAAAGGCGCTCAAGACCGACAAAAATCTTATGCCGATGTCCGAAGAAGACCGTTAGAATTTGAAGTTGGAGATAAAGTATTCTTGAAAGTATCTCCGATGAAGGGTGTTAAAAGGTTTGGTGTAAAGGGTAAATTGAGCCCGAAATACATTGGACCCTTTGATATTGTGAAAAGAATTGGTGCCGTAGCGTACAAGTTGGACTTGCCCCCGAATTTGAATAAAGTTCATGATGTCTTCCATGTTTCTCAATTGAGGAAGTACATTAGTGATCCAAGTCATGTTTTTCAAGCCGAAATTCCCGAGCTAGAACCGAATTTGTCCTTTGAAGAGAAGTCGATCCGCATTCTAGATCGCAAGGATAAGAAGTTGAGAAGTAAAGTGGTGCCTTTAGTGAAAATTTTGTGGAGATGTGCTAATGTTGAAGAAGAGACGTGGGAACCGGAAGCTGCTATGCGTATTAAATATCCAAGCCTATTCGATTAAGGTATCTTTCGTTCTCTCAAGTTTCGAGGGCGAAACTTTTTAAAAGGTAGGGTGATTGTAACACCCGCAAATATACCCTATTTTTATATTAAAAATATTATACGGATACTTTTCAGCGTAATTTTAGTTTTAGCCTAGAATTTAAATTTCTGAGTCTAATTTAGCAAATCCGAGTTCGTATTCGGACTTTACTCGAAATTCCGTGTGAGTTACGCTTTAAGGCGCTTTTGGGCTTTTTCCATGTTTTTCCACTTACTCACCTTATATCTCCCTTAAACCCTAACTCCCTCACTCACTTTTCCACTTACTCCTTCTTCCTCAACTAGTAACCAAAACCTAAACCCCATTGTTGATTAAGCTAAAGATCATCGCTACTCCTTCGTTCCTTGCTCAAATCCGCTAAATTTTGTCATAATCTTCCCCTCTCATCGTCCTCTATCTAAATTGGTAATAAAATTACCGTCTTTCTCACTTTTCAATTTATCCGTCTTTCTCAAAGGTGAATTATATTCATCTTTTGTTGTATGATCGTAGGTGGCCGGAGACATTCAAGACCTCGACAAAGACTACTACTTAGTAGAGGAGGACCTAGACGAGGTTTGAAGACGCGAAAAGGTAACGGTGAAGGGTTACTCGATATCAATACGTGATTTAATGTGTTTTTGATGTTAGTAAACGTATTTAGAATAGGCTGATTGTTCATAGAACTTGTGTTGTTGATGATAGTTGTTGTTTGTTGATAATTGTTATTGAGTATTGATGATTGATGATGATAGTTGATGTTTGTTGATGTTTATTGGTGAAGTAAATATGAATTCGTGCATATGTTGTCCCACCCGGCCGACCGGCCGCCGGTCAGCTGACCGGCTGGGAGTTGAATGATGTTTTATTGGTGTTACGTGATAATTTTGGTGTTAAGTAAGTCTCAGCCGGCCGACACATACCTATCTTCCCTCTTATTTCTCATATGACATATGGTCCAGCCGGGTAGCCGGCAGCCGGTCCACTTGACCGGCTGGATCACCCTGTATTTTCAATTGTTTTCATTTGTTACCAAAACGCCAGCCGGGTAGCCGGCGGCCGGTCCACCTGACCGGTTGGCACACGCTGCCTTTCTTTTTCTATTCTTTCTTATACTTTCATTTATAATAGTTTGCATGGTTCGTTTATCGTATATATTTACGTAATAGCTTTAAATATTCATGTTTAGAATATATGATATCTCATTCGCTTGTATCACATGTTTTGTGACGGTTTTTCATATATCCCCTTTGAGTCGGTTTTACATATGTTATGATTTGAGCACTAATTGTTATGTGCTATGAACTCTGATTCCCCGGCTACCTCCTCGCTCGTTAGACTGGAAAGTCGGAACGAGGAGATGTATCCTTAATGCTTAAATGCATGTTTTAGTGGGGATATGACGACGTTGTTGGGAGGCGAACGCAATGCGTTGATCGACCTGGCCGTCAAATGTCGTATACTTGCGAGGTGGTGTCATTGCATGTAGCGTATCGCTTGTTTATGATGCTTGTGCTCTTTCCGCCTCTTTCGTGAAGCTTGACCGAATTTGGGGTACTCGGCTTCTATGTTTGACCGAGTCTTGGATGCGAAATGTTTTGTTGGACCAATTCATATGTTTTGATAATGACATGTGTTTACGTAATAATATGTTTTACTCGATATATCATATGCGTGTAATTGTGTGCTTTAGTCTTATTATAGCTAGCAACAATTATGAGAAGAAAGATCAAAGTTAGACATAACTTTGATAAAGTCTGTGAGACAAAGTTATACCAACTTCAGGAATAACTTTGGAAGTGAACTTGGAAGTTATAGCTAACCAGGCATAACTTTAAGGAAAATCGCTTCAAACAAGATCTACATAAATCTACACAAGACTCGAGATGGAGGGTCTTTGTGATCAAGATGAAGAGATGATCCGTATACTGAAGATCTTTGTGAAGATTAGGTAGTATAGGTCGTCATTCGGTAACTATTCCATTCGAGAGATTTTATGTTCAAAAGTTATAGCTTTAGTCTATGACTTTGGATGATAAAATATTGATGCATGATTTTGGAAATAAAATGTTTTGAAATGTTTTCAAAAGTGAAAGAGTTTTTTTTATATTTATCAAAAGTTTTATTAGAGAATATATTTATGAGATTCTATTGGTTAGTAATACAACTTATGGGTTGTCATGCTACCTAGGGTTTCTAATATATTCTATCTCAATTTGTTGTTAACCTAATTAGCCCACCTAGGGTTGGAGCCATCTAGGGTTTCGTGGAAACCTAGTATTGTGCCACCTAGGGTTGCGTGCCTCCTAGGGTTTCGTGAGCTAGAGGATTTCGGCCTCCATAGGTTTGTTTCCTTAGTTTACCTAATCTAGGATTCTACTATATCTTTACAACAATATTTTGAGATATCAAGATAAATATATTTCTATAAGATAAACCAAATAATATTTTGAGATATCAAGATAAATATATTTCTATAAGATAAACCAAATAATATTTTGAGATAAAGATATTTCTAAAAGATAAGCAAATATTATTTTATGGAAAGATAAGTATCTTTATTAAATATTATACTAGGGTTTTAGATCTACTATAATTCTTCTACTATAAATACTCATTCACATATCAATTGTAAAATACACGACATACACACGAAATACACACACATTCACACGGCATTTATTTTACTTGTGTTGATTTTCCA
>JAIUZE010024057.1:0-18992 GCA_022085475.1 Heliosperma pusillum | reverse complement strand
ACATATTATCATCCAAACACGAACCACGACAATGACGGTGTCCAATCAGGCAATGACCATGAACAATATCATGAAATCACGCATTCAAGAACGACACAAGACGACAACTCTCACGGTAAATGAAACGCACTAGCATCGTGTACCTGGCAAGTATGATTAACGGCATCCACGGGATCACATTTCCCTGAACTCATACGCGATGCTTACATTTCGCCTATGTAGACACATTTCCTCCTGGTAGGAACGATAAGGCTCCTAATCTAAACCTGGCCAGATTCTCGGAATCACATTTTCCGATTCGACATGCGATAAACGTTTCGCATCCAAGACTCGGGCTTATAAAATATATATGCCGAGTACCCCAACTTCGGTAGATCAATTCACGAAAGAGGCGGAAAAACAGCTCAAGCCTCATAACCTGCGGTACGCTACATGCAAATAACACCACCTCGCAAGTATACAACATTTGACGGCCGGGTCGATCAACGCATAGCGTTCAACTCCCAACAACGTCGTCATATGCCCACTAACACATGCATTTAAGCAGTAGGATACCTCTCCGTTCCGACATTCCAGCCTTACGCACGGGAAGGTAGCCAAAGGAATGAGAGTACAAAGCACAAGACAAAATAGTGCTCAAACCGTATCATTTGTAAAAACCGACTCAAAGTGGGATATATCGAAAACCGTCACCAAACATGTGATACAAGCGAAGGAGATATCATATATTCAACACATTAATATTATAAGTCACTACGTAAAATTATACAATAAACTAACCATCGGAAATATTATAAATGAAAACCGTAAACAAAATTCACAAGGAACATCCAGCAGGGCTCAGCCGGTCAGGTGGACCGGCTGCCGGTCTACCGGCTAAGGCCAAAAGTCATATTAGAAACAACATTGAAACACAGCATGTCCCAGCCGGTCAGGCTGACCGGCTGCCGGTCAACCGGCTGGGACCAAAGGGTCATTTGAAAAATAAAGAAGAAGAGGAGGTGTCTCAGCCGGTGGTCTGACCGGCTGCCGGTCGACCGGCTGAGACCCATGTCATATATCAAAATCACGTAACAACACAACAATATACAGCCACTGCCCCAGCCGGTGGTCTGACCGGCTGCCGGTCGACTGGCTGGGGTCCATATGCACGAAAATCACCCTTTTCACTAAGGATCCACATTTAAAAATTATCGACTATCAACATAAATCATAGATTCTCATATATATTCTCAACAAACGATATATACCATCATCAACACAATTACTAAACTCACTAATCGTATTCTAAATACGATTCCTAGCATAGATAACATGTAAAACACGTAAATGATATCGAGTAACCCTTCACCGTTACCTTTTCGCGTCTTTAATCGATTTCTAAACCTTCCTAGTCTCCACCTACATACAATTAGATAATAAAAGATGAATATCATTCACCTTGAGAAAGACGGATAATTAAAAAAGCGAGAAAGACGGTAATTTTATTACCAATACGGATAGAGGAAGCTAAGAGGGGAAGAATAAGACGAACTTACGAGAATTTGAGCGAGAATTGAAGGCGTAGCGATGATTCTAAGTTTGAGCAAGTATGGAGGCTAGGGTTTTGGTGTTTACTAGAGAGGGAGAAGAAGATGATGAATGAGGGTGAGTTAGGGTTAAGGGGGAGTATATGTAGGGTGAGTCGGAAAAGGCAACGAAAGTCAAAGACGGCTCAAAAGTCAAGAAAAATCAAAGACGACTCAAAAGTCAAGAAAAATCAAAGACGACTCAAAAGTCAAGAAAAGTCAAAGACGACTTAAAAGTCAAGAAAAGTCAAAGACGACTTAAAAGTCAAGAAAAGTCAAAGACGACTTAAAAGTCAAGAAAAGTCAAACTTGTCTTAAGACGGGATTTTCATGGAATCTCGCGGAAATTCCAAATACGAACTCGGAAATTCTAAATTCGACTCGAAACATAAAATTCAAATTTAAAACTTAAATTTGCTGAAAAGTATCCGTAAAATATTTTCACTAGAAAAATAGGGTATATTTCCGGGTGTTACACCTTCATTCCTTACTCAAATCCGCTAATTTTCGTCATAATCTTCCCCTCTTATCGTCCTCTATCTTATTTGTTAATAAAATCACCGTCTTTCTCATCTTTCAATTTATCCGTCTTTCTCAAAAGTGAATTATATTCATATTATATTGTCTTTTTGTAGGTGGAGACTTTTTAGACCCCGACAAAGATTACTACCTAGTGGAGGAAGAGTTGGAAGAACATTGAAGACGCGAAGAGGTAACGGTGAAGGGTTACTCGATATCAATACGTGATTTAATGTGTTTTTGATGTTAGTTACATGTATTTAGAATAGGATGAGTATTCTTAGAATTTGTGTTTGTTGATGATGGTTGTTGTTTGTTGATAATTGTTGATGATTGTTGATAGTTGATGATAGTTATTAATGATTGTTGAAGTTTAAGGTTGAGCTAAGTTGATTCACGGGTGAATGTAGTCCCAGCTGGTCGACCGGTTGCCGGTCAGCCGACCGGCTGGGAACGCGGCAGAAGTGACTTTGGTATTTCGTTGGTTTTTGGTGTTGTGTCATCCCCAGTCGGCCGACCGGCTGCCGGTCCCCCTTACCGGCTGGGATCCCGCTGTATTTTCAATATTTCTCGTTTGTTGTTGAGGTGCCAGCCGGGTAGCCGGCGGCCGGTCCCTTGACCGGTTGGCACCCCGCTGTAATTCTTCTTTCATTTCCTTCTTATACGTTTACTTATAATAGTTTGTATGGTTCGTTTGTCGTATAAATTTACGTAATAGTTTTAAATATTCATGTTTAGAATATATGATATCCCATTCGCTTGCATCGCATGTTTTGTGACGGTTTTTCATATATCCCTCTTTGAGTCGGTTTACATATGTTAAGATTTGAGCACTAATTGTTAAGTGCTATGAACTCTCATTCACCGGCTATACCTTCTTGCCATTTAGACTGGAATGACAGAACGAGGAGATGTATCTTTAATGCTTCTATGCATGTTTTAGTAGGGATATGACGACGTTGTTGGGAGGCTAACGCATTGCGTTGATCGACCCGGCCGTCAAATGTCGTAAACTTGCGAGGTGATGTCATTGCATGTAGCGTACCGCTTGTTTATGATGCTTGTGCTCTTTCCGCCTCTTTCGTGAAGGTTGACCGAATTTGGGGTACTCGGCTTCTATGTTTGACCGAGTCTTGGATGCGAAATGTTTATCGCATGTCGAATCGGAACATGTCTATTCCGAGAGTCTGGCCAGTTTTAGACTAGGATCGGATATTATTATCCTCGTCCTACCAGGAGGAATTGAGTCTACATATACGGAATGTTAATTGTGTATGTGTTTAGGGAAATGTTTATCCCGTTGATACGAATTGATCATACTTGCTATGTACATGGTGCTAGTGCGTGTCATTAACCGCGAGAGATGTTGTCACCGTATTCGTACGTTTGGATGGATGATTATATGTTGATTATTTGTGACCGTTGGATGACTTGGCGTGGTTTATATGTCGAGTCTCTATCTTATCAAGTATATGCCGCTAACGGTGAGATGCAAGCCCTAGTGAGTATATAGTTGCCTAAGGGTTTCTTCCCCAAGTCTATCTATAATATGATGCTTACCGTTTTGTACTTCATGCACCTATATCTTTATATATTGAAATGCCTATTTATCCTTCTCGTAATTCACATGTATATATATATATATATATATATATATGCATGCTTCTACTTGTGTGTTACCGTTTAAGTATTTTATTTGTGATATGGCTGGGAGAACCCGGAGTTACTCCTCACTGACTGTGGCGTTCATGTTTTCATGGATGAACAGGTTGCTTGGATGGATTTTGCTTGTTGTTTTTGGGTTCGGGTATGAGCTAGCGGACGTTGGCCTCGACGATTCACCCCTAGACGTTTCTTAGCTAGTTTGCTAACAACTTTGATATTTGATAACGTTTTGAGAGACTACGTCTCTTTGTAGTATATTCTACTTTAGTTTGTTTTTATTTGACATTCCTCGTACTTTTATTTTGGCATGTAAAAAGTTTCAAAAATACCGTATTTTCCGCTATATAAATCGCATGTTTGTTATGTTTTATTTCCGCTATCGCGAGGGTTGTCATAGTTGGTATCAGAGCCTATGACGCTCCCGACGCACACATGTGAACCCTAAACTTAAATTACTTGACCTTGAAATAATAAATGAGAGATGGGTAGAAATTAAGGACTTTACTTGGTAGTCTCTTAGTTTATGCTAAGTGTACTTGATTTGTTTTTGTCTCTTATGTAGATGGTTAGACCTCGAGTTGTAGATAATGTCATTCTAGAAGCTCTTACTCAAGTTCTAAAGAATCAACAAGATGCGGCAAATGCTCACGCCGACCAAGTCCCTCCTCGTAGAGAAGACAATCACCAAGGAGGCTATGCTTGGGTGGCTAGCCAAATTTTTAGGAGCAAGATCACGCCGTATGGTGGAGAACCGGACCCTACCGAGCTTTTGGAGTGGTTTCGGGAGATGGAAAAGCAATTCGACTTGTACCAAGTCCGTGAAGAGGACAAGGTGATGATTGCTAAGCACTTTCTTGTGAGGGAAGCCGACAATTGGTGGGCGATTACTAATCCTACCGCTACTCTTGAAGCCAATTTCAATTAGGAATGTTTCAAGGCTCTTGTGGAAGGCCGATTTTATCCCAAGGAGCTCAAGAAACAAAGGCTCAAGGAATTCATTGATTTCAAGCAAGGTGACTTGACGGCTCAAGACTTCACCACTCAATTCAACAAGCGTGCTCACTTTGCACCAAGGCTCATCAAGGATGATGAAGACCGAGCTTTTTACTACCGTAATAAGCTTAGTGCTTTGCTCCAAAGCAAAGTAAGGAGGAATTCTACCTCTTTTGGAGAGATGTATGATGATGCCCTTTGGGCCGAGAACTCCATGAAGGCCATCAAGGATGAAGCTATGATGAAGAGTCCCCCTCCTTCCTTCGCACATAGGCCAAAGTTCTTTGGGAAAAGTTCGTTTACTCCCTCATCTTCCAATGCCTATGCCAACAAGAGGAGATTCAACCCTCCTCCAAATGCAAATCCAAGTACTCCTTTCATTCCCCGAGCTACTTCTAACGTGGCTCATAGGCCCTATGCTTCCCTCAAGCTCAAGGTCGCTTATGTAACCGTTGTAGACAACCACACCACCCCGGTGTAACATGTTTCAACCGACCATATGTTTGCTTCTTTTGCCAAAAGACGGGTCACCGTTATGATGATTGCCTCGATCGGAAGTTTCCCCCTCCAATTGCCAAACCCAAGGGATCTATCTTCGTTCTAAGCCGAGCCGAAGCCGATGCTTATCCGGAGATAATTACGGGTATGTTCTCAATCTTAGAGCAACCGTGTCTTATTCTATTTGATACCGGTGCTTCTATGTCCTTTGTGTCTTCAACTTATGTTGATAAGTTATCTATCGAGCCTACTTCTAGTGAGGATACTCCCATATCCTTACCATCCGGAGAAATTATCTCATGTTCTACTCTTTACCCTAATGTTCCTATTTCTATTGCGGGTACTATCTTTCCCGCTTATCTCCTTAAGTTTCCTCTAGGAGAGTTCGATGTAATCCTCGGTATTGATTGGTTAGCGTTATACCATGCTAGATTCGAGAGTAGAGATCAAAAGATTTATTTAAAGATTCCTTTAGGAGTTAGAATAACCTATAAGGGATCTCATTCCCGAATGGGTGTGTCTTTGATTTTCGATATGAAGTTGGTGAGTATGGTAAGAAAGGGTCACCAAGCGTTCTTGTGTTTTGTGACTTCTACAACTACATCCTTACCAAATATTGAAGATGTACCTATAGTTCGTGATTTTGTTGATGTATTCCCCGAAGACTTGCCCGGGATCCCTCCCGAGCGTGATGTTGAGTTTTCCTTTGATCTTGTACCTGGATCTGGACCCATAGCTAAAGCTTCTTACCGTATGGCTCCAACCGAATTGAAAGAGTTAAGGAAGCAACTTGATGACCAAATTGAAAAATGTTTCATTCGACCGAGTACATCGCCTTGGGGTGCTCTCGTTCTCTTTCTGAAGAAGAAAGATGGTTCCATGAGACTTTGTATTGACTACCGTGAGTTGAACCGAATTAAAATCAAGAATAGGTATCCTTTGCCAAGAATTGAAGATTTGTTCGATCAACTAAAGGGTGCTTCTACTTTTTCCAAGATTGATTTGGGATCCGCATATCACCAAATTCCCGTTCATAATGCCGATATACCGAATACCGCTTTTAGTACACGATATGGTCACTTTGAGATCAAGGTGATGCCATTTGGATTGACTAATGCTCCCGCTATTTTTATGTATCAAATGAACCGCATATTTAGTGAAAATCTTGACAAGTGTGTAGTGGTGTTCATTGACGACATTCTTATTTTCTCCAAGACCGAAGAAGAGCATGCTATTCATCTTAGGACTATTTTGGGTGTCCTTCGTCGTCAAAAGTGGTTTGCCAAATTCTCCAAGTGTGAATTTTGGTTACCAAAAGTGTCCCTTCTTGGACATTTAATTTCTAAAGAAGGTGTGATGGTAGACCCTTCTAAGATTGAAGCTGTGGTGGATTGGAAGAGTCCGACCGATGTTAGAGAAGTCCGGAGTTTTCTTGGTTAAGCTAGTTACTACCGTCAATTTGTCAAGGATTTCTCAAAGCTTGCTAGACCGATGACTCAATTGTTGAAGAAAGAAACCAAGTTCGTATGGAATGAAGCTTGTGAAGCCGCTTTTTAAGAATTAAAGAAAAGGTTGACTACCGCCCCGGTGTTGACTTAACCTGAAGATGGTGTAGACTTTGATGTCTATTGTGATGCTTCCAAGATGGGATTGGGTTGTGTCTTTATGCAACGTAGGAAAGTGGTTGCATATGCCTCGAGACAGTTGAGAGTTCATGAAGTGAACTACCCTACTCATGATTTGGAATTAGCTGCCATGGTTCATGCTTTGAAAGTGTGGAGATACTACCTTATTGCTGTTCATTGTCACATATTTACCGATCACAAAAGTTTGAAGTACATATTTACTCAAAAGGAGTTGAATATGAGACAAAGAAGATGGTTGGAATTGGTGAATGACTATGATTTAGAGTTGCTATACCATGAAGGGAAGACAAATGTTGTTGCCGATGCTCTTAGTAGGAAATCTTCTCATGCCTTGAATGCTATGTGGGTACTACCCGATGATCTTTGTGCCGAGTTTCGAAAGTTGAAGTTGGAATTCGTGGACGTGGATTTGATTATGATAGTGCCATGGTTGCCGAACCCGTTCTTCTCCGCGAGATCCGCGAAAGCCAAGTTGATGATCCTACCTACAAGTCTATTCAAGCCAAGCTTCTAGTACGAAAAGCTAAAGACTTCAAGATTGATGATAAAGGTGTCCTTCGACTCCATGACCGAGTGTTCGTGCCTAATGCTCTTGACTTAAGGAAGCAAATTCTTGATGAAGCTCATCTTTCTCCTTATTCTATCCACCTCGGAGGTGATAAGATGTATAAAGACTTGAAGCTACAATTGGGGTGGCCGAATTTGAAAAGTGATGTTGTGTCCTACGTTGGAAGATGTCTTACTTGCCAACAAGTGAAAATCGAACACAAGAGGCCCGGTGGATTTCTACAACCTTTGGATATTCCACTATGGAAGTGGGAATCTATTTCTATGGATTTTGTCATGGCTTTGCCAAGAACCATTGGAAGTAAAGATGTCGTTTGGGTTATTGTTGATCGTTTGACCAAGAGTGCCAGATTCATTCCGATCAAGGAGACTTGGAGTTTAGATCGACTAGCCAAACCTATGTTGATGAGATCGTTAGATACCATGGTGTTCCCAAGGAGATCATATCCGACCGAGACCCGAGATTTTGTTCGAGATTTTGGAAGGCCTTACAAGAAGTCATGGGTAGTAAGTTGTTGATGAGTACCACATTCCATGCCGCTACCGATGGTCAGACCGAGAGGACTATCTAGACTTTAGAAGACTTATTTAGGGCTTGTGCACTCGACTTCCAATCTAGTTGGGAAAAGAGTCTACCGTTGGTGGAATTTCTTACAACAATAGTTATCATGCCTCGATCAAGATGGCTCCTTATGAAGCTCTCTATGGAAGAAAGTGCCGAAGTCCTATTTGTTGGAATGATTTGAGTGATGTTCGTGACTTAGGTCCCGATGTTCTTGTTGAGACCATTGATCATGTGAAGGTCATTCGTGATAGAATGAAAGCCGCTCAAGACCGACAAAAATCTTATGCCGATGTCCGAAGAAGACCGTTAGAATTTGAAGTTGGAGATAAAGTGTTTCTTGAAATTATCTACGATTAAGGGTGTTAAAAAGTTTGGTGTAAAGGCTAAATTGAGCCCGAAATACATTGGACCCTTTGATATTGTGAAAACAATTGGTGTCGTAGCGTACAAGGTGGACTTACCCCCGAATTTGAACAAAGTTCATGATGTCTTCCATGTTTCTCAATTGAGGAAGTTTATTAGTGACCCAAGCCATGTCTTTCAAGCTGATATTCCCGAGCTCGAACCGAATTTGTCCTTTGAAGAGAAGCCAATCCGCATTCTAGATCGCAAGGACAAAAAGTTGAGAAGTAAAGTGGTGCCTTTAGTGAAAGTTTTGTGGAGATGTGCTAATGTTGAAGAAGAGAAGTGTGAACCGGAAGCTACTATGTGTATTAAATGTCCAAGCCTATTCGATTAAGGCATCTTTCCTTCGCTCAAGTTTCGAGGGCGAAACTTTTTAAACGGTGAGGTGATTGTAACACCTGCAAATGTACCCTATTTTATATTAAAAATATTATACGGATACTTTTCAGCGTAATTTTAGATTTATTCCAGAATTTAATTTCCCGAGTCTAATTTAGCAAATCCGAGTTCGTATTCGGACTTTACTCGAAATTCCGTGCGAGCTACGCCTTAAGCCGATTTTGGGCTTTTTCCATATTTTTCCACTCACCTTATATCCCCTTATAACCCTAACTCCTTCACTCACTTTTCCACTTACTCCTTCTTCCTCAACAAGTAACCAAAACCTAAACCCCATTTTTGATCAAGCTCAAGATCATCACTACTCCTTCATTCCTTACTCAAATCCGCTAATTTTCGTCATAATCTTCCCCTCTTATCGTCCTCTATCTTATTTGATTATAAAATTACCGTCTTTCTCATCTTTCAATTTATCCGTCTTTCTAAAAGGTGAATTATATTCATCTTTTATTGTCTTTTTGTAGGTGGAGACTTTCTAGACCCCGACAAAGATTACTACCTAGTGGAGGAAGAGTTGGAAGAAGATTGAAGACGCGAAAAGGTAACGATGAAGGGTTACTCGATATCAATACGTGATTTAATGTGTTTTGATGTTAGTAAATGTATTTAGAATAGGATGAGTATTCTTAGAATTTGTGTTTGTTGGTGATGGTTGTTGTTTGCTGATAATTGTTGATGATTGTTGATAGTTGATGATAGTTATTAATGATTGTTGAAGTTTATGGTTGAGCTATATTGATTCACGGGTGAATGAAGTCCCAGCCGGCCGACAAGCCGCCGGTCAGGCGACCGGCTGGGAACGCGGCATAAGTGACTTTGGTATTCGTTGGTTTTTGGTGTTGTGTCATCCCCAGCCGCCCGACCGGCTGCCGGTCGGTCGGCTGCGGTCCCCCTTACCGTCTGGGATCCCGCTGTATTTTCAATATTTCTTGTTTGTTGTTGAGGTGCCAGCCAGGTAGCCGGCGGCCGGTCCCTTGACCGGTTGGCACCCCGCTGTAATTCTTCTTTCATTTATTTCTTATACGTTTACTTATAATAGTTTATATGGTTCGTTTGTCGTATAAATTTACGTAATAGCTTTAAATATTCATGTTTAGAATATATGATATCCCATTCGCTTGTATCGCATGTTTTGTGACGGTTTTTGATATATCCCTCTTTGAATCGGTTTTACATATGTTATGATTTGAGTACTAATTGTTAAGTGCTATGAACTCTCATTCCCCGGCTTTACGTTCTTGCTCGTTAGACTGGAATGTCGGAACGAGGGGATGTATCCATAATGCTTCTATGCATGTTTTGTGGGGATATGACGACGTTGTTAGGAGGCGAACGCATTGCGTTGATCAACCCGGTCGTCAAATGTCGTATACTTGCGAGATGGCGTCATTGTATGTAGTGTACCGCTTGTTTATGATGCTTGTGCTCTTTCTGCCTCTTTAGTGAACGTTGACCGAATTTGGGGTACTCGGCTTCTATGTTTGACCGAGTCTTGGATGCGAAACGTTTATCGCATGTTGAATCGGAACATGTCTATTCCGAGAGTCTAGCCAGGTTTAGACTAGGATCGTATATTATTATCGTCGTCCTTGCAGGAGGAATTGAGTCTGCATATACGAAATGTTAATCGTGTATGCGTTCAGGGAAATGTTTATCCAGTGGATTCGAATTGATCATACTTGCTATGTACATGGTGCTAGTGCGTGTCATTAACCGTGAGAGATGTTGTCACCGTATTCGTACGTTCGGATGGATGATTTTATGTTGATTATTTGTGACCGTTGGATGATTTTGCGTGGTTTATATGTCAAGTCTCTATCTTATACAGTATATGCCGCTAACGGTGAGATGCAAGCCCTAGTGAGTATATAGTTGCCTAAGGGTGTCTTTCCCGAGTCTATCTATATTATTATGCTTACCGTTTTGTACTTCATGCACCTATATCTTTATATATTGAAGTGCCTATTTATCCTTCTCGTAATCCACACACACACACACACACACACACACACACACACACACACACACACACACACACACACACATATATATATATATATATATATATATATATATATAGAGCTTAGTTCAATTGAGTCCACCATTTTCTTAGAGTCCTTGAGTCCTCATCCTAGCCATTGGATGAGGGAGATGGATGGCTGAGATTTGGGAGATTAAAAAATACACTTATCACTAATTAATTACCTATGCACTAATTAATTAACTTTCTCTCTCTAGCTTTACATTAATCAATTTTTAAACACTTTTAACCACTTTTGAACACTTTTTAGCTGCTGAGATTTATGAGTGTAACTTTGATGCTTGCGAGTGTAACTCTAATGTTTTAGAGTGTAACTGTAAGTCTTTAAGGCGGTTTGTATACAAAAATTTGAATTTAAACAATTTTAACACCTTACGAGTGTAACTTTAATACTTTTCGAGTGTAACTCTAATATTTTCGAGAGTAACTTTAAATTTTAAAGACGGTTTTGATATAATAATTTGAATATATATACTTTTAACATTCTACGAGTGTAACTTTGCTGATTTTCGAGTGTACCTTTAATATTTTTTAGACGGTTTTGTATAAAAATTTGAATTTATATAATTTTGACATTTTACGAGTGTAACTTGGATGATTTTCGAGTGTAACTTTAATATTTTTTAAAGACGGTTTATTACTTATAAATTTAAATTTATATAATTTTTTACATTTTACGAGTATAATTCTAACATTTTAGGAGTGTAACTTTATTTTTTTTTAAGACGGTTTTGTACATAAAAATTTGAATTTATATAATTTTAACATTTTACAAGTGTAACTTTGATGATTTACGAGTGTAACTCTAATATTTTACGAGTGTAACTTTAGTAATTTTAGGTCATTTTGAGTGGAATTTTTTGACTTTTATTACATGTTGAATCTACGTAATTTACTACAAATTTATGAGTGTTACTTTAGTCCTCTATGAGTGTAACTGTAGTCCTCTATAAGTGTAACTGTAGTCCTCTATGAGTGTAAATGTAGTCCTCTATGAGTGTAACTGTAGTCCTCAATGAGTGTAACTGTAGTCCTCTATGAGTATAACTGTAGTAAAAACTATGTAAAAAGCAAGGTAGATCTAGAAAAAAAAATTGAAAACAAGAGTACAAACTAAAAAAAGAAACAGATCTGACATCAACAAGTGTAACTTTTAAGGTCATTTTGTGTTACTTTAATAAATAATGTGTGTTACTTTAATATAAGATATATGTGACTTTAATAAATAAAATGTGTAACTTTAATAGACGGTATATGTGACTTTTATAAATAAGATAGATAACTTTAATAGAGAATTTGTGTTACTTTAATAGATAATGTGTAACTTTTTCAGATCTAGGAAAAAAAATGTTACTTTAATAAATAAGGTGTGTAACTTTAATAGAGAATTTGTGTTACTTTAATAAATGTTACTTTAATAAACAAACCCACACTTACAAAAAAGATAGATCTAGAAAAAAAATATGAAAACAAGAGTAAAAACTAAAAAAAGAAACCAGATCTGACATCAACAAGTTTAACTTTTAAAGTCACTTTGTGTTACTTAATAGTGTTACTTTAATAAATACGGTGTGTTACTTTAATAGATGATATATGTGACTTTAATAAATAAAATGTGTAACTTTAATAAATAAAATGTGTAACTTTAATAGACGATATATGTGACTTTAATAAATAAAATGTGTAACTTTATAGACGATATGTGTGACTTTAATAAATAAATTGTGTAACTTTAATAGACGATATATGTGACTTTAATAAATAAAATGTGTAACTTTAATAGAGAATTTGTGTTACTTTAATAGAAGTCATTGTTACTTGACACCCTTTTTCAGATCTAGAATTAATAATTAGTGTTACTTTAATAGAGAATTTGTGTTACTTTAATAGAGAATTTGTGTTACTTTAATAGAGAATTTGTGTTACTTTAATAGACGTATCTACATTTAACACCCCTTTTTTTTTATCTGAAATAAAAAGACACAACACAATCATACAAACATATCTGATAAAACAAAAAAAAACACAGCAACAATGGGACATTGACAACCCCACCAACGACACACATACAAAATTAAAAATAAAAAAGATGAAAAGGAAAGAAGCAAACAATAAGACATTGTAAAAAAACAAAACCCACACATACAGCGAGTCAAAGAAGAAGAAGACAAAAAAAGAAAAAAAAAGAAACACAACCCACCACCCATCCACAACCCCCACGCTCACCACCCACGACCCCCCTCACCGAACAACACCACCGGAGTATACCCTCACCGACGAACACCACCACCACCGGACCACTCCGCCACCTCCCTCCTCCCTCCTACGTTCCTCCATTTTCCAGATCTGGAAAACAAATGAGAAGAAGATGGAGGGAAGAAGGAGGCGGCGGAGTGGTCCGGTGGTGGTAGGTGAGGAGGCCGCGGCGGAAGGTGGTGCTGGTGGTCCGAGGCGTAGGTGGAGGTGGTGGCAGCGACGGCGGTTGCGGAGCGGTGGATCTGAACTTTTTGGGGTTTTTTTTAAGGGTGGGTGTGGGTTGTTGTCGTCGGTGGTGGTGGGTGATTGATGGCGAAGAGAAGGTGGTTGTGGATGTGGTGTTGGTGTCGGGTGGTGACGGTGGTGGAGGGAGGTGGTAGTGGTGGTCGGTGGAGATAAGTGAGGAAGAGAGATTTTGAATTTATTAGGTTTTTAGAGAGATGGGTGGAAGAATATTATGTGAGATGAGAGAGAAGGAATTGAGTGAAAATTCTTATATATTGAATTAGGGTGGTAATAAGAGTTAATTAGTAAGGATGAGAGAGAGTGGGAAATTACTCCACTAATCATCTTTTGGGAGTATCAATCTCAACCATCCATTTTTCAAGATCTAATGGCCTACAAGAGGACTCAAGGACTCTAAGGAATGGGGTGGACTCAATTGATCTTCCCTCTATATATATATATATATATATATATATATAGTCAAGTTATAATGAGTCCACCTTCAAAATTGAGTCCATGAGTCCTCATCTTGCCCTTTGGATGAAAGAGATGGAGGGACAAGATTAGAACAAGATGAAGGGCTAAGATTAAAAGAAAAATGAATGGACAAGATTAGAACAAAATGAAGGGACAAGATTAGAACAAAATGAGTGAGTTTTAATGACTTTCACCTACATTCCGAGTGTAACTTTAATCATTATTTATGTAACTTTAAAACAAGTTTATGTGATTTTAGCCTTTTATGAGTATAACTTCAGTCATTACGAGTATAACTTCAACCTTTTATTGTGTAACTTTAAATCAAAATGTGATTTAAACTATATAAATTTAAATTTATGTAATTTTAAGACAAATTTATGTGATTTTTGTTTTTTTATGAGGCGAACTTTAGTCATTAAGAGTGAAACTTCAACAATTATTTTTGTAACTTTAAATTAAAATGTGATTTTGATTATATAAATTTGAATTTATATAATTTTTAAACAAATTTATGTGATTTTAGTTTTTTATGAGTGTAACTTTAATTCTTAATTGCGTAACTTTAAGTTAAAATATGAATTAATTTTAATATTTTAGTAAGTGTAACTTTAACCTTTATTAGTGAAACTTCATTTATTAACTGTGTAACTTTAGTCAATTATAGTGTAACTCATGTTTAGGTAACTTTAGTCTTTTCTAGTGTAACTTCAGTCCATACTAATGTAACTATAATCATTAATTAAGTAACTTTAGTCCAATGCAACTTTAGTCCATAATTGTGAAACTTGAGTACATACTAGTGAAACTTTAGTCCATAATTGTGAAACTTTAGTACATACTAGTGAAACTTTAGTACATACTAGTGAAAATTTAGCCCATACTAGTGTAACTCTAGTATATACTAGTGTAACTTCAGCCCATACTAGTGTAACTTTAGTTCATAATTTTGAATCTTTAGTCTATAATGATGTAACTTTAGATATAGAAACAACCATTACCCCCTCCTCTGTCACCAACAACTATAATTGACCAACAAAAAAAAAACCTAGATCTAATATCTAATAAAAAAAGAAAAATATAAAGAGATCTAAAAAAAATCCACCAAACCAAAAAAAAAACGAAAACTAATAAACAAAATACGAGGCCTAAATTAAAAACTAGAAAAACATAAGGAACTTTGAAAATTAAAAACGAGATTTTATAAATAAAAAAAGTGAATCTGAAAAAAACAAAGTAGATGTAGAAAAAATAAAATATAAAAAAATGAGGAGGCGGCGACATCAACAACACCCCATTGCCGCCACCAACCCCCCACCCTCTGCCGTGATTCCGACCCACCACCCCAAACCCCTCATCCTCCTTTCCCTACTATTGTCGTCGTCGACCCACTGCCCCCACACCACCACCACTACCGCAACCCACACCACCCAAAACCAGATCTGGAAAATAGAAAAAAAATAAAGGGACGGAAAGAGGAGGGAGGCAGAGGGGAGGATGGAGGCGGGAGGAGGGGGGAGGGTGGAGGAGGGGGCCGAGAATGGAGGCGGGAGGATGACGGTGGGTGTGGTGTTTGTGGTGGTGTACGAAAAGGGAGGAGGGCGGCTGAGCAACGGGAAGAGGGAGGCGCGGCAGGGGGAAGCACGGCAGGGGGCGGTGGGGGTGGGGTCGGTGGGATTAGATTAGGTTTTTTTTTGTTTTTTTTTTTAAAAAGGATGTTAGAGAGAGAAAGGAGGTAGAAAGAGAATGAGAAATGTGAAAATGAAAGAAGATGAGTGAAAAAGGGTATATATATTAGGGTTTGAAGAGATTGGATTGTGTGTGTCTCACAATCTTGACCCTCCATTTTGTTTTAATCCTAGCCATTCATCCTCTTGATCCAATGGCTTGGATTAGGACTCAAGGACTCAAAGTTAAGGAAAGACTCATTTGAACCTAACTCTCTCTATATATATATATATATATATATATATATATATATATATATATATATATATGTATGCTTCTACTTGCTTATTACCGCTTAAGTATGTTATTTGTGATATGGCTGGGAGAACCCGGAGTTACTCCCCACTGACTGTGGCGTTCATGTTTTCATGGATGAACATGTTGCTTGGATGGATTTTGCTTGTTTTTGGGTTCGGGTGTGAGTTAGCGGGCGTTGGCCTCGACGATTCACCCCTAGACGTTTCTTAGCTAGTTTTGCTAAACAACTTTGATATTTGATAACGTTTTGAGAGACTACGTCTCTTTGTAGTATATTATACTTTAGCTTGTAATTATTTGACATTTCTCGTACTTTTCTTTTGGCATGTTAAAAGTTTCAAAAATATCGTATTTTCCGCTATATAAATTGCATGCTTGTTATGTTTTATTTCCGCTATCGCGAGGGTTGTCACACTAAGTGAGTTTTGAAAATGATAAAATTCGAAATGTTTGTCCTAAGCGACCCTAGTGTGGTTGTAGTGTTGACTCGAAGATGATTTGACTGAATATTTGACGGAGTTTTGACTCATTTTGTGCTATTTCAGCCCACCTTGAAAATGTTTTACCATTTTGAAAAGGATTTTGTTTTGAAAAGTTTGTCATGGTTTTATTTAAAATGGTGACCACGTATGAGATATACACATTTATACATGCATAAGAACGGTATGCTGAGTGCATTTAAAAGGGTTTTGACTTAAAGGGTGGGTTGCCATACCAAGCAATCAAACCCAAGGTCTGTGGAGAGGTCCGCGCCAAACATGAGTAAGGCCGGTTCCTAGTCCATTTCCTCGAGTTGTGAAAGCCCTTGGTGCTAACGTGAGTACACACCGTGGTATGGTTGACGTCAATCGATATCCATCCTTAGGCCCAGATAAGAAATTGGACCGTCCAGACAGGACAATTGGTTGAAGGGATTGGGTTAATTAGGCCAAGGAAGGCCGAATAAAACAACTTAGGAAGGTCAATTAATGAAAATCGACAACTGTCTCATACAAACTATTCCTTAACCTTCTTCAAGTTTCGCCCTGCGAACACATAAGTGTATTTTCCCCAGCGGAGTCACCAAACTGTGATACACGGGTTTTTGCGATCCTTTCCAAACTGTGGTGCACGGGGCACCACGGATGGAGAAACGAGGGACGGGGGTAGAAATACTTTATGTTATGTCAAGACATAAAGTAATGACATGAACACTAAGAACTCGTTACCCATAGTATTCTATGTCTAGAATGACTCTCGTGGATGCCAATGAACACGGGTGCTCACGGAGATCTGGAGTGGGTGAGGGTACGTATTAGGAAGTTCTTTAATCGAACACCTAATCCCGCCCGCCTCGACAGCGGCTTCTACTAATGATTAGGGAAACTCTTCTGTACTTGATATGTTGTCGGCTAAATGCATGATATGCAGCATCCACGTTTTAACCCAAGCATGTGAGCTTAGACTATGTCGGTGAAAATGTAATTTAGCACTCAATTATGTTGAATTAGGAGTTTAGAATTAATTAGTACTCGTTGGTATTTACGATTAATTATCGATTTTATGACTCGAGTGTAAATGATTTAATTAATTAAATTACAAGACTAAAACCCACTAATATTGGCTATTAGGGATCTAAGTCAAGAAGTAACACCTAAATAAAAGACTATGACAAAAGACGAATTATAATACAAAGAAAAGACTATTTAAAAGAAATTTTGAAAAGGTTTGACATAAATCCGACATGAATCTTACATGAATTGATAAAATACGAATAAAATATGGGATTAAACACCCTCAGTCTTACATGTTTGGCGAAACGAGATTAACTAAGGTTACGATTTAGCGACAGCTCGACTCGAATGTAAAGAAAGTGCCCTCATAAGAGGTACGGTTGATTAATTAAGATTTATTATTGTTAAGTTGGTCAAATTGGTAGGTCAATGCAATAACGTGACGGGAACCCAAAAGGATTTGAGTTTATGTGGTCAATTGATCAAGCACGTAGTTGTCAAAATGCTTAGAGCAAGGTCTACAATGCAAAGAGAGAGAAAAAAAGCGGTGGAACACTCGCATGCCTTGATAGTGTGCACAAACCTCTTCTTATATAGGGAGAAATCCGAAAAGTTTTGGAATAATTCGAACACGGGAAGAAATCTAGAAAATATCCCAGAAACAGGAAAACAGAGTTGGGGAAGAGGTGCAGCAGGCACTACGATTCTTGGAAGAGGCGCAGCTCCGGCTGCGTTATTTCCTGAGCATTTTCCTATTTTGAAAGAAATATTTCCGCGTTTCTTTATGGAATTGCGGTAGATTTCGAATTCTTTATAAATAAAATATTAATATATTTTACCGAGAAAAGATAAGTTTTGAAATATTAAAATATCCGGAATATTCGCGAGCGTTCAGACACGGTTTTGAAAGACGGTTTATAGAAAATAAAGCGGTTTTTGACTCGGACTCCAAATAAACTCAAATGAATGTCAAAAACGACCGTATCGGCGCGTAGATGACGACCAAGGGGTAGACACAAGTGGTTGAGCTATCACTTGACGATAAACTTACGAATTGTCATAAATCGTTTCGCATACCAAACATGCCCAATCATCACTGGGTGGTTGGCGGAAGATGTAGATTCGGGGTATCTACAGGTTCATATTGTGCTTTTGTCTACACCGGAGGTACAATGGTTGTGTAATCCTGGGGGTCGATTGTCATTGAGGTCGTGTGTAGAGTACGAGGCAAATTCGACTTTAGGACATTGACATTGTCACGCCGCAACCTTTTCTCTCATCTAGATAATTTCTCTCATTTCTCCTGTTTATATGTACTTACAATATTTACAATCGTATATTTAACGTTAGATTATCTTTCTATAATTCGGTTTGGTCGTCGGTGAAACATGTTAATATCCTATTGATAAAAGTTATATCCTTTTGGTCCAACAATCTAAAGTCAAATTCTTTTTCATACTTATAGAATATATAATTTCAAAGAGCACTAAGTATTGTTGTGATATATGTATAATGAAAATTTTGTTTTGTAAATTGAAATTATCAGTAAGCATATATGCACCTGATGTACTGCTTTCCTTTTCCTAATTCTCCTTGACATTTTTTTTGACATTAAGTGGGATTCAATCTAAGCATGCCATATAGAATAACAACGATATAAATTATGTGCTCATAAAATGTCTACCTTTA
>JAIUZE010024055.1:0-24089 GCA_022085475.1 Heliosperma pusillum | reverse complement strand
ACATGCCCATTGACAGCCAGGCGAGCCGGAACGGAGAAGAAGTTGAGCCTCTACGACAGGTTTCTACTGTGTGAGGCCACCCAATACACTCCTCGTTACTAAATCATTCCGTCTTTGTACTTCATCACACCAAGCTTGCTTCTTGCTCATGCTGACTGATATCAGAAATTAATTTGATCCCAACATCTGTGAATTAGCTTCTAACCAATACCCTGTGTCATCCAGCTGCTCATACATACATATATACGAGCTTTTATATGATATGTGATGTAGATTTTTGACTTGTAAACGTACGTTAGCAAGGTCTACATGATTCATACAATCATACTGCAATAATATAATACAGTAATGTGTAATATTTGTCTTTTGAGTTATGATATAAACCGTTGTAGAGTTTCCCACAGTACTTGAATGTGTTGAGTCGGCTTAAACTCTTCTTGTAAACTACAGCTTTTCAATTTAATCTCATGACATGAATCATTGTGGAGTTCTGTTTCTTTGCTTCTTTTGACATTTATGGTGTGGGAAGATAACGACATAGTGACACGTTAAAAAAGATGGAACCGCAGCAAAGTTGCCACAAAATGATCGTTATTGGGTGGGCAGTGCTGGGACTGGTCGTCACAAGAAAGATTGATGTCATTTGTATGGTCAGTAATCACGATGACAATGTGTAGGGTATATTTCGGGTCCTAGTCTTGAACCGGTGTCACTCAAGTTAGATTTGTTGGTGATTTAAGTGAATAACGTTCTATCATTTGAATTATAAATCCATACAATCACTTAGACTTAGAGTAGTTCAAGAGACATTACAGACGTTCTACAATAAGTTACTTCACTACATTAAATATTCCCATACATTAAAATATATGTTTGAAAGATGGTAGAAAGACGTCTACAATCTGAGGAGTTCAAGAGACTCCATTACATAAGTCCTACAATAAGTAGCTCCCATAATTATCCAACTGATAACCCCAAATTGCACTTGAATGAAATATATCTATTTCAGAAGCACATATCTATTTCATAAGAACCGCAACCATTAAAGCCATGAGCACATACCTCGCAGTTAACATGTTCAGGATGTAATAAAGTGAAATATCCACCTGCACCACAAAGCCCAAATTAGCATATAAACTGTCAGATAAGGGTAGCTACAATCAGCAACAAGACTGTTCATCCAATGTAACACATCAGAGGTTATTACGGTCATCACGCGCTGCAATGCAACAGCCGGAGCACATGTATTACATTAACTGCTGTTTTCAAGGCAAGTTTCTACGGGTGCTCATAAATTTACACACAACCACAGGATGTGTAACACACAAGCTCAGGAACAATACATATACGTCTCAAATCCGATTGTATTGCTCCCTCCATTCCACTTTTACATATAGGTCTCAAATCCGATTTTATTGCTCTCTCCATTTCACTTTTATTGTCCTAGACCCTTAGTTTGACTAAAAGTTGTACTTAAGAAAATTTGGCAAAATATCATAAATCCCACTTGACCAATAAACTTTAGTAGACGATATGAGCAAAGTGAGGAGGAGAAGTTATTTAACTAGGGATATAGTAGGTAGTTCACTATTTTCACATACTATATTTAGAAAAAAAAACAATTAATTTGGAATACGTAGGGTATAAAAGTGGAATGGAGGGTTGTAAATTTTTCCATCTGCAATTTTAGATAAAAAAACATGAAAACTTTTGACAAACATACCATCTTGCTTAGAAGGCAGAATGCAACAATTATGAACCTTATTGTCAATGTGATCCATTTCAGCATAAAAGAGTTCTTCTTGTGCATCAGCTTTAGAGACTTTGAGGCGAGCATAAAAGTTAAAATGAGTGCCGTTGTAGCCAGCTGGAAATACAAAAGGGGACCAGGTTCTCACGCGCAAATAATCGTAATCCAGTCCCTATTACCATATTGATCAAGTACAAAATTAACCAAATTAGGATCATGATTTACTCATTACAAAAAGTTGGAATAAAAGAGAGTGATAGGCGGAGGAGAAAACCGTGTCTTGTTTGTACTGTGCCAAAGCAAGCTCAGCATATTCCTGGATATCCTTAGGCCCCATCGACCGAGTTTTAATTATCTTCACATTCTTCAACATTGACAACAAGAAAGCATCATCTTCATCATCTGAACATTCGTCCACTGGATCAGAAGTATCAGAGAGCGTTGGAGTATCGTACACTTCTTCAGGCCTGAAGCGTAGGATATACAAATGGAGAATGAACTTTAATCAGCTCATTTGCAGTTGAAGAGATATACATATATGGAGTACTGTAGTTATAGAAGCATTTAGCATTTGGATGTCCCCCAAACCAGTTGAAGAGAGCGGGGTTAACCTCACTTGGCACCAAATAAGGTGACTACGAGAAATTAAGGATGCTGGACAAAGTATGCAAGTAACTGTAATAAATCGGTAAAGGGATACAAAAGGAATCGACATAAACACCATCGGTAAACTCACCTACTAGCATCATCAAGACGGGGTCCCTTGAGAGGAGGGGAAGAAGATCCGCGGTAATCAGAGCTGCAATAAATTAAAATAATAAACTTACATAAAGTCGGAATCCAAAATCTCTAGATTCTAGAACGTTGAACTTCTTGTGCACTTTATGGATCCAAATAGACACAAGAAAAGGGTAAGACATGAAATATCCATATGTATGTAGGCTCTTGAAATCATTAGCTAAGCTTTTTATTCGCAGAGCAAAGGTTTTTCCGTATACTAAGAAGGTATCCGAATATATGGCAACCAAATGGGAGGAAGCCGAACGTGAGGTGGAAAACAAATATAAATAATCTATGTATGTATAGAGTCGTCCCAATCTCCATGAACGGGAAGTACTTGTTTCAGCTGTGCTCTGCTCGTTTCTTGTTTGCTCAACTACTTATTATTGTGTTTAGTGGAGGATCTTAGTTATGCCAGGAGGGGTCAAGCCCCTAACAATTTAAGTCTATATGTACGTTGCAATGAATAAATGAATAAATTATGACTCGGCTCCCCAACTCGCGGATAGAGTGTAAGTATTCCCCTACAATATTACATGTTCAAGTCTTCGCCAAATGCCCCTTTCATATCTCAATCTCTCCTATAAATTATTGATTTTTTGTATAACATCAAATATCAACACTGATATGAACTTTCCTAATTCACTGTTACCATATCGACTAGGACAACATAGCCAACGAACCACCGGAAGAACGCTACACCGTCTTAAACAGTTGATCAGTGGTTCGATGATGAAGAAACAATTCGAAATAACGTAGGATTGTTGGTTAAAGACAAATTCAAAAATTCAAAATCCTCGAAAAATAAAAGGTATACATGTGGAATTTGTTTTGAAGAGAATTTCGTACTCAAAAAAGTTTGTTCAGCTAATTGCAAATTTGCAATGAACATCATTATTGTATAACTTGTTGGAAAAGTTATATTAATACGTCGAATTTCAAGTATAAAAGAGAGAGTTAAGAAGATTACCAGGGCCTAGTAACTGACGAATTTCCAGTCTCTTCCTCATCAATTTTCCAAGGCGCCTGCTAAACATCGACGACGTTTTTCATAAAAAAGACGATAATGCCCTTAATGACTTATACTCTCTATCTCTCTTATCTCTCTTCTCTAATTCTCCTAAAATCAAAACAACTAAATTGAACCAAAAAAATTAAAATCTAACAAAAACAACAATTTGACTAAATCGAACAACAACAATATTCCTAAATCGATTATCATGGCGGACGAACAATCTTCGGTATGTTCACATATTAATCAAATTTTACGTTTGTTAATTTTATTTTCCCGGAATCCGTTAATTGTTTGTTTATACTTATCTAACTTAATTGATTTACGTAACCTCTTAGTTAGTTAAAATTCAATTGCGGTTTTTCAAAAATAATTATGAAAAAATAGCATGGTCAGATGAAGAACTGGATGTCATGGACCATGGCCAGACATCCATTTCACACGTCTGACCATGGTGGGACGTGTGAAATGGAGGTCTGACCATGACCAGACATCCATTTCACACGTCCCACCATGGTCAGACGTGTGAAATGGATGTCTGGCCATGGTCAGACCTCCATTTCACACGTCTGACCATGGTGGGACGTGTGAAATGGATGTCTGGCCATGGTCAGACCTCCAGTTCACACGTCCCACCATGGTCAGACAAGTGAAATGGAGGTCTGGCCATGGTTCATGATATGAAGTTCTTCATCTGACCATGGTGAGATGATATCGTTTTTTTATATTCATGATTAATAACATTTTACGTATGTAGATCATGTTTTACTCATATATATTAATTATTTAATGTCTAATTAGCGTCGTATTTGCATTGAACAGGACTCGTTTGAGGAATTTGGGAATAATAACACCGATTACAATCCGTTTTTTGAAACGACGTTAGGTTTTGTTACCCGCGATGATGCCTTTAATTGGGCGAGTAGGATTGCAATGGATCATGGTTTTGCTTTGGTTAAAGCAAATAATGGGGCAAAAAACAGAAGAAAAGACGGGTTGTTGGCATCTTACTTTCGATGTTCAAGGTATGGTAGACCTCCTCCAATTGATGATCCTGAGAAGCGTCGTGGGTCGAATAAGTGTGGATGCACTTTCCGTATCCGAGCCGTGCAGAACTACCCTCGGCAAGGTGACGATAGCGGTGCAGTTTGGAACATAATCACCGCCGAGGGTAAAGGGTTTCACAATCACGAGGAAGTGGTTTACAAGGATGGTGATCGTCATTTTGCGTCTTTGGATGACGAGGAGAAAGCGTATGTGAGGCAACAGGTTAAGGCCGGTGTGCTTCCAAAAGACATCAAGAACGCTCTTCACCAAAGAACGCCGGCTAAACCTCAACCGTCAAATAATCAAATATATAACGAGACGAAGAAACTGAGGCGGGAATTTAGGGGTGGAAGGAACACGGCTCAACAAATGTTTGCTCTTGCGGTAGAAGCACATTATTTGATGTGGCATTTGAGTGATCCGGAGACACGACAGATCTCTCATATATTCATGGCACATCCCGTAGCCGTGCAGCTTTTCCGAGCCTATCATTATGTTGTGCTCATTGATTCTACTTACAAGACAAACACCTATAAGAATCCACTGGTTGAGATTGTCGGTGTTACCCCGACCGGGAATTCGTTCCTAATTGGTTGTGCACTTGTTTCTACGGAGTCCGAGGATTCCTACACGTGGATTTTGAGGCGGTTGTCGGACATTCTTGCACCTGTCTTTGTTTCCCCTACCGTCTTCGTCACCGACCGGGAGTTGGGTTTGATCGCCGCTCTTAGGGAGGTGTTTCCCGGTTCTAGTCATTTCTTGTGTCGGTGGCACGTGAACCGCGCCATCAATGCCAAAACCCTGAACATCTACAAGACCGAGTGGTATAGAGATCTTGTCTACTATAATCCAGAAGCGGGTTGGGTACGGGTTATTGATGCATTAACCGTGGAAGAGTATGAAAAAGCATTGGAGTCTTTTCGTGTAAAGTGGGGTCCCTTAGGGAGATATGTTTTGAGCACTTGGGCGATGCACAAGGAGAAGTTTGTGCGATGTTATACAAACGATGTACTACATTTCGGTAACACGTCTACTTCCCGTGTCGAGTCGGCTCATTCTCTACTTAAGTCATGGTTGAAAAGTGCAAATTTGACACTTGATAGTATGTGGTCGAAGATGAATGACATGCTTGATAGTCAACACTCGGAGATTAGAAAGTCACTTGAGGATTCAAGGAGTCGGCCTCGTATAACTAGTCGTTTGTTCTCATTGTTGCTAGGGGTCGTGTCGACGAAGGCAATAGGAATAATGGAGGAGGAGCTTCAGAGAGGGCTTGGTCTTGGTGTCGGGTTAGAGGAGGGATGTGGACATGTGCTTGAGACAACTCATGGCCTACCTTATGCATGCAAATTGGTTTATTTGAGTAGGAGAGGTAGGAGGGTCCATGTTGATGATGTTCACGTTTTTTGGAAGACCTTGGTATTTGATAGTGTTGATCAAATGCCGAGAACCGATGATGATGAGTTTGATGGGTTAGTAGTGGAAGCTAGAAACAGTGACCCGGTTCGTCGTAGGTTGGTAGCCGAGAAGATGCGTGACGCCCTACATCCGGAGGACGAGGACGTTTTGCCACCTCCTATTAACGAGAACCCGAAAGGCCGTTTAAAAAAATCCACGACTAGGAACAAGTACATGCTCATCTGACTAAACAAAATATCCAACTGCATAAAAACCGAATAAAACAAATACAATGCATAAATATCCGGTACTAGTTACCCTGATCATGGGTATCGTAGTACATGCTCATCTGACTAAACAAAATATCCACCTCGAAAGGCATCGTAGCTCGTCGAGACCTACTCTTGAAGTTCGCCAAGGAAGTCTCGTGGCCCCACATCGTATCGGGCTCCCGACCAAACTCCACATTATAACCGTTCTTCGCTGGACGGTACTCGGTACATGGGATAGGCATAGGCATCGGGATAGTCTGAATGTACCCAAACTGGCGCATACAACGATCAGGCTGGTACGGCTCAACAATGGACTGATATCGAATATAGCCGGAATAGCGAGAATATCTCGCAGAACTCGGCATACGCGTCCAATAAGGCGTCCATCTAACCTGCTCCCTGGTAAACCCATCCAACCTAACACGCCACATCTGAAAATGGTCAATGTCGCCCTTAAACCGAGGAACGTGCCTCCAAGCATCCACCCGTGGCCTGCCCTCCAAATAATCTCCCCCGTGTGGCCGGCATTGGGGGAAGTACTCGTAAATCCATGCCTGCAATAAGGGCAGACACCCACTAACACCGCGAGCCTCCCGTCGCGATGCCATGCCTAGCTGCCGGTACAGATATGCCAAACAAGCGGCACCCCAAGCATACTCTCCAACCTGCTCCAGATCATCAAGTAAGGGTAACAACTGAGCTGACACCCTATCACCAGACTTGTCCACAAACAAAGTCTGTCCCAACAACAATATCAAATAAGCACGTAGGGAGTCCTGCTCAGTCCCTTCCTTGATATGAGCCCTCAAAGCTGACACCAACAAGCCACCACCCTTATATAACGGTGGTGCCACCTCTCCGGGAGGTTTGCCAAAAAAATGTGCCACGGCCCTCTTCAACCCCGCCTCCTCCCTCGAAGAACCGGCAACGGAGGTACCTCGAACAAACACCCTCGTACCAGTAGGCCGGATCCCAAGAATCTCCTCCACATCGTGAAGCGTAATAGTGATCTCCCCGAAAGGCATATGAAAAGTGTTGGTATCCGGCTGCCACCTCTCTATGAAAGCGCTAAGAAGGTTCTCATCCAAAGCTGTCGTGCAGCACATCGTCAACCCAGTCAACCCAGTCAGCTGAAACCTCCTAACAACATCAGCCGGCACCTCCATGCTCCCTAACCCATCCACATAACTCAGCCTCTCGTAACACTTAATAAAGGACCTAGCCTCCTCGGTCTCAGTCCAACTACTATATGCCACATGCCCCCCAAAACTGCGTAACACCGATATGTTACGGGGCCCACCAGAAACTGGGTCTCTAAGGAGCCAATCACTATCGCTGCGCGGCTTCTTCCGCGGCTCCCTCTGCGAACCATCATCCAACCTAGAATAGCGACCAAAGGAGTCCCGAGCTAACCTCTGAGACAACGGTACCTCCAATCTCGATAAAGGTACGGACCGCTGAACAATATCCTCCTCGCCCTCAGACTCGGTGTCCACCAAACCCTCGTCAACAATATCATCTTCCGCTTCCTCGTAACCATGAACAATCTGAGGAACACTACCTCCTACCTCCTCCGACCTCTCCATGTCAGAAATACCGCTACTAACGGGATTAGATCTACTACACCGAAAAACAATACGACGCTTTGAAGCCGTGACTCTACGGTTCACCGTACGATCTTCGGGAACCATAACGTTCTTTCCTCGATCACCCATCTGCATTTACACAATTAAAACATTCAAATAAGCGTTAATAATATTCCAAAAACATATTAGCATCGAAAAAATTAAATCCATCAACTTAATTAACAAATTAAAAAAAAAAATTTGGGTTAACCATGGACGGACTTTTAATCAAAAAATTCAAACCATGGTAGGATTTAAATTCTGGAAATCCCACCATGGTTAGACAACTAGATCACACGTCCCACCATGGTGGGATGAAAATTCTGGAATTTCCACCATGGTGGGACGTGTGATCTGGTTGTCCAGCCATGGTGGATTTCCAGAAATTTAATCCCACCATGGTAGGACAACCAAACCACACGTCCCACCATGGTGGAACTTGGGGGAAAATTTTTTTTTCCCCCATGGTTGGACGTGTGATTTGGTTGTCCAACCATGGGGGAAAAAAAATTTTCCTCCAAATTTCATCATATCGGGATGAAAAACTCGAAAATAAAACCGATTAATTCTATCTTTATACCTATTTCTCATATAAATTACTAACAACAAATTACAAACAACAAATTACTAACAAATTGATTTTACAACAAATCTAACAAGAACAAAAATAAACATATTATGAAATAATTAAAAACTAAGACAAAACAAATTACAACAACTAATTACAAACAACAATCTAATAACTACAAGTTTAATTAATACAAAAACTAACAACAAACAAATTTAAACAAAGTAAACACAAATACAAGAACAATATAAGTAGATCTACAAAAAAAAAATAAAAAGAGAAGAAATACATACCGATGGCGGGACGGCGGACGTGCGGCGGGAAGAAGGCAAGGGGGGACGGCAGGGGGCGGGACGGCGTCAGTGGTGGCAGTGGTGGCGGTGGGGGTGGTGGGAGAGGATGAGTGTTTTAGTGGGTTTTGAATGAATTTGGGAGAGAATGTGTTTAGAGAGAGAAAGGAAAAGGGCAAGTATCGTCTTTTTTATGAAAAACGTCGTCGATGTTTTACAATCCGGTTTTCCAATCTAACGTCGTCGTCGTCATCCTTTTTCTGAATTATCACAAATTAAATAATGAATTTCCAGGACAATAAATAAATAAATCAAACCCTAATTAGATAGATGATCAAGGACATTAGGCATTAAAAACCTGAGAAGATTGGCTGCAGTTGGAAGCTAGAACGAGAGAGAGAGAGAGAGATAGATGAATATAGAGAACTCTTGTTTTAGGGTTCACCTTCCTTATATTTCTGCGAATGCTAGGATTTCACCTATTCCTCTTAATGCCCGGAAAAAGCAACCCGCCCGAATGACCCAACACGAGATCCGAAACTAACCCGAATAGTAGAACCCAAATATGATCTGAAACCCGAATTAACCCGGCTCAACTCGAACTAGACCCGAGTTTTGTCAGACCTGCAATTGACCCGACCCGAAACCACCCTACCTGATTTAAATGACCCAAAGTGACCCTAATTTAAAGTAACATTTAATACTTTTACATAAATTTGACCAAACCCGATAAAGACCATACCTTAAACCAGTTATTTACAATAACTCAAAAAGGTTATCTTTAGCATTTTATTGCAACACGTGACACTAGACCTGTCAAATTCCGACCAGCCCCGTTTTTCTATGGTCAAGACCCGAAAATAATTCGACTCGGTGACCCGAACCTGAGATGACCCGTTATTCTAGGGTCAAAAACCGACCCGACCCGATCGACCAGCTGGGTCAAAGATAAAATCAAAAATTTATTAAAGTATTAATATTTTAATATTATTTTTGAAAAAATAGTTAACAAATTATTATTTTTGGTACTAAAAACTACCAACACAATTAAAAAATCAAATTTATATAACTTTATAATATTTAATAATAAAAATTTTATTAAAAAAACTTTATATTAATAATTATGCCAATATAGTTAATGTAAACATTAAATATGATTAAAATATTAATTTTAAATACATTTTGCGTTTTCTTAAAATAGATTTTCGATAAGAAAAACATAGAGAAAAAAAAAGGCGTTAGAGACTATTTCTTTACCCGTATTCTGACCTTAACCCGACCTGTAACCCGTATGACCCGACCCGTATTTGACCCGATCCATATTCTGACCGACCTGCCCGACCCGTTTGACAGGACTACGTGGCACTATTAGGATCTCTTAGAAGCTTTCATGTGCTTGTTTTGGAATTAACCATTTCTTAATTACTTAAGCCGACTCAAAACGAACTGAGCGGGGTCAAATTAACATACCTGAATTAACTATTGTCTCGAAAATGACCCGACTCAAAATAACCCAGCCCGCTTACTCGAAAATGACCAGATTAAGAAATCGGAAACCCAACCCGGCCCAAACTAACCCAATAATGAGGTAAACCCCAATTGACCCGATCCGAACTAGCTTTATCCGAACCCGACCCAACTGTGACCCGTTTGCCAGGTCTACATACTAGTACTTTAGATTGTATCGTATATAGATTTTTAGTTAGTTAAAGAAACAATACTTATTGCATGAGATGGTCTAACACTTTGAGACTGCTCCAATACATGGGTAAGAAGATAACTCATTTGTTCGCATAAAATGAATAATTTTTAAATAAAAAATATCCGTCTCAAAGTATAAGATCGTTTTAGCTCTAATTTGTGTTAAAAGAAAAGTATACCCTATAATTGCGTTAAAAATGAAACTGAAACTCATTGCAATTTGCCCTATATAATTGTCACAACACGATGCACAACTACATTTCCCCCACGCTTAACATGTAAACACTCGTGACTAGAAAAACTATGAAGCAAACATCGTTGTACATCAGCAATACAAAGACCCCAAGGGCATCTCATCGCTTTGTTGGAAGTCACCGTCTGCACAAGAGCAGCATCACTTTCTAGCACAATGCAGGGGTACCCATACCTCCGCCAACCCACTCTGCTGCCACGCTTCCTTCTCCCACCTGCACTCAAAGATAGCATGTATCCCGCTTTCCTCATCTGCTCCACAAGCCTCACAACAAGCAGTGGCAATACAGTGGCGTTGGAACAGATTTTTCCTTACAGCGATTATGTTCTTGCAGGCCCTCCATATAAAGTCTGTCAATTTTTGAGGGATTTTCAGGCTCCATATTCTTTTAGTTTATGAGGAATTGGGAACTCGGAGTATATGATTTTATAATACAGATAATTCACGTGGCTTTACCCTCATGTTGCAGTTTTCGGACGACCCGTATAACTATATTGATAACTGTGGCTGTAGATAGTTTAGTGAGCCATATTGCCTAATTGCATTTGCATCATGTTACTACCAAAGTCCCAAGCCAAAGAACATAGAGTCTGTGGCTCGATTGGAAACGGAAATAGTAGCCAACTCACTAACAATTTCACTTTTTTAGAATATAACACAGAGAACAGTGATGGATACCTGAGGTGTTCCAACAAGAGGAACCGTAATTTCAGGAATAACTGTGGAACCGGGCATTGATACTGCAGCGTGGAAAATCGCTATTGCTTGCATTTCATTCAGCTCATGGTATGATATCTTAATCAAAGATAAAAAAAATGAATGGGATGGAGGGAGTAATTGTTATAAGAAAGCTATGTGAACCATAAAATTTGAGGGACATACATTTGTGCGATTTTAGAGGTCAAGATCCAAGCATCTTTTTATGCACTTCATGTATGAAATAACTCATATCTGAGACACTCTCACAAAACTGTATAATCAACTTTGTAATGTCAAATATGATTAAATATATAACTATATAAGGGACCGGGCTAGATCTCATGTACGAGATAGTCTCGTACGAGACAAAATGAAGAATCCAGTCAAATTACACATTTTGTGAAGAAGTCTTTCAAGAGTTTAAGACCATTCACAGGACCTACAGGGTTTAAAACATAAGAGAATGTCACTGTCCAATTAAATACCTGCAGCCACTGAAACCGGACATTGGATTGACTTTCGATAGCTTTTCAATCTTAGAGAAGACTTCATTCTCGGTCATATTTTTATTGATGCCAAGTCACTGAAAATTCCTTCCGAGTCGCCTTCTGGAAGAAATTCATGTAGTGGAGGGCTGGAGGGTCTAGCAATCTGATCAGTGTTATACTGTTATCAGAGTGAATGTGTGAAATGTGATTCTCATTTGAAAGCCCCATCATCATCTTTTTTTTTTCAATTGCGAGTTCAGTACTTTATCACGGATTACGCTGTGAAGTGTGTGAGATTGAGATGCATATCTCTTGTACAGAAACAGATGAACCTTTCAGCATATGGCTTTCAGTTTTGAATCCAAATCAAAACCAACCCTTGCTGTAATACAATACCTGCGGCTGAGCGTGCTTTCATTTCTTAATCAGCACAGATAGGCACATAATGAAGATGCCATATAATACTCGGTTCTGAATAGACTATTTCATTGGTTACTCCGTTTCCAGCCCTAATTTGAGTAGTTTAACGATCAACAGCAGAATTTTAACTTTAAACAGTTAAACTACTAACAATATAAAAAATAAGGAGTAGTTTATAAGCATAGAAACATTGATAATTAATCATAAAATAAATTTATACACTTAACCTCTCATACAACCTCCTTGTATTAACTTTAATAATTAATCCTTAATCTATTCTTTAATCATGGGTATGGTAATTTGATGCATTGATTCAACTGTCATATAACATAACCCATTCCCATGTTTACAAGATTTTGTTTTTTCACTTTCCAAATACTGAAAGGTTAGTTTTTCCTCACCATTGACGACTGCAACTCCCATTCCAATCACACATACAGCATGTCGAACGTCGAGCGATCGATGACACTCAGTGCAATCAATTGTTTTTTTGTCACCGTTGTTATGGTAAACTAATAAGTTATTAATTACCTAGAACATACAAGTATATGCTAAAAAGGTGGTGGAACCTAAATAACAAGATTATGAGTAAATCAACAAATCTTCCATCAGAACCAAAAATCAGCAGATCTTCCATCTGAACCCAAGAAACCCAATTTAAGCTTAAATTGACATATAAAGTGCTAGACAAGCTAGGTGCAAATTAGGTAAAAAAGCCCATTATACATTATACGTCAAGTTGGCATTATGAATTTAGGTCATTATAAATAAAAATGATGAACTAAATTTAAGAAACCAACCTCATGAG
The DNA here is from genome assembly GCA_022085475.1 of Heliosperma pusillum. Lineage (NCBI taxonomy): Eukaryota > Viridiplantae > Streptophyta > Magnoliopsida > Caryophyllales > Caryophyllaceae > Heliosperma > Heliosperma pusillum. Next base: position 10,978 of record JAIUZE010024055.1, on the reverse strand, counting down.
CTTGTCTTGAATTTTCGGTAACATGTACCACAAACTGGCTTGGTAGGTTGTATATCCAACGGTACATACCGTGGGTGAAACATGGAGTCTTCTTGACAAGTTGAACATAAATCTTTTTCTGTAAAAAAAAAAGTATATGCTTAAAAGGTGGTGGAACATAAATCTTGACAAGTTTGTGGCTAAATTAATTATTAGCCACGGTAAAAAATTTTCAGTGGCATAAATTTTTTCTAAATTATTGAAAGAAGTTTTTCCCGTGGCTAAGCAAAAATAAGCCACAAATTATAAATTTTCGTGGCATAAATCGTGGCCAAAGTGTCAGTTTGTTGTAGTGGCTATACAAAAATGGACTACATTTCAAACTCCCATTGTTGTAGTTCAGGAGATTTTGTTTTTTCACTTTCCAAATACTGAAAAGTTAGTTTTTCCTCACCATTGACGACTGCAACTCCCATTCCAATCACACATACAGCATGTCGAACGTTGAGCGATCGATGACACTCAGTGCAATCAATTGTTTTTTTGTCACCGTTGTTATGGTAAACAACATCGATCGTGGGTTGGTAATTTGTACAAATATAGAAACTACCAATAACAGGTCCCTTGTTTTTCAAATGTTGCCTCACCGTCTTGATATTCTTGAGCTTGATCTCATTGGTAGCGGCTCCAATTAAATAGGTTTTCGACTCTTTTACCTCAAAAGGAAACTCATTCCCGCCACTAGCTCTCACCTTCCCTTCCCACAGAGAATTTCTCATCGAATTTATTACTTTCTCCACTGTGGTCGGAGGAGGACAACTGTTGATTAGCCAAACTAAATCAACCTTATGATTCAGCTTGTCGATCTCATTTGCTTCTATCCACTTCACCTGATGCGCCACTTCCAATGCCGGACACAAAGAATGAATAACGCAGCTTCCTTTGTGAAGCTCGGATTGATCTGTTTGAGTTGGGTTAAAAGTAAATCCCTTCAATTTTCGGCCCAACCAAGAGAAACTTTTTTTTATGATTAGGGATAAGGTAAGTTTGTTGTGAATCCATTTCAAAATTACAGAGGAGAGTGAAGAGATGATGTGATTGTACTATTTATAGGGTGATGCAAGAATAAAGGACTCACAATTGTACTGATGAATAAAGCTGTTCAATTATAAATAATTGATAGGCTTGCTAGTGAGGCAGAAATGCAGCAATCAAATTAGAAAGGAAATAGGATTTTCATTCATGATCATTAACTAATACATACTTAGCTATTTATAATGGAAAATTACTTGGGGAATAAGCAAAAATAAGCCAGTTAATAGCATAGTATTCCTGAATTATTCCATATAACTAACTGCCATATAAGGACAAATGTGAAGCATTAGCAGTTTAGCACCATGTGCTCCAACGTCTATAATCCCTTCCTTGGCCTCATTAGAAGATTCCTTAGAGGTTAATTCTTGATGACTCATCACTTTCCTATGCTTATCCATGTAATTAGTTTCCTTGCTTTCCAAGACTGACCTTCCCTCCTTTTTTTGAATGTTGCTGCGCGCCAACTGCTTTGATCATTGCAGAGTAAAAATGGCTGAAAGTTTAGGTATATGAACGTTAGAAAAATAGCCAAATTGATTGGGGAGAGACGAGGGGCCCAAAGTATAAATATATATTCCAGAATCGTTGTATCATCTACTTGGAAGTTGGGAATACTATTTTTTAACATAAATTTTAATTTGTGACCGTTACCGATAAAAGTGATGATAACTTGATAAGTAAGAGAGTAAATGAGAGACACTTTTGAGTAGCTCTATAAAAAGACGACCGTCCTCAAAAATTGACCAAAATCCGTCCAAAAATAATCAGCACTTTTCAATTAAAAGGAGACCCGACTCGACAGTAACCCGAACATTTATGGTCAAGATCTACCTTATCCGAAAATAGATAAATTTATTAAAAAGTTGAGTTTAAAGCATATTAAACTATAAAATTATAAAAAGAATTTAAACTTTAAAAATGCTAATTTGAATCGGATTTCCGATCCAATGTGCTAGTTCAATCGGACATCCATATTAGAAATTCCTAAAGTCAAATATTCATATCTAGACCTGGTAAACGGGTTAGTCGGGTCGGGTTCGGGTCAGTCCAGTTCAGGTCGGGTCGAGTCAGATCAATTCGACTTAGTCAATTTAACGGATTAGCTCAGGTTGGGTCAAGTCCTTTTGGGTTTCAAGTAGACTTGGCAAACGGGTCAATCGGGTCGGGTCAATTCGGGTCGGGCCAATTCGGGTCTATCATATTATCGGGTTAATTCGGGTCGGGTCGGGTCGGGTTGTTTCAAGTTTCGGGTGATTTTCGGGTAAGTTGATCGGGTCGATTTCGGGTCAACGGGTCGGGTCATTTCGGGTCTGGGTCATTTTCGGGTCAATAATTAAGAAAAAAAAGGTGCATATAGTCATTTCAAGTCTTTTTTTGTTAAATTAGAGTTATATTTCATTTTTGGGTTAATGGTTTCGGATCGGGTGATTTCGGGTCATCGGGTCAGTTTCGGGTCGACGCACTTCGGGTCAAGTTCGGGTCGGGTCGGGTTAATTCGGGTTTCGGGTTATATTCGGGTTTTGCAACTCGAGTTAGTTTCGAGACTCGGGTCGGGTTGTTTTTGTCAAGTCTATTTCGGGTTTGGTTAGTCGGGTCATTTTTGGGTTAAAGGGGCGGGTCATTTCGGGCCCGGTCTTTTTCGGGTCAATCGTAATTCAGGTCGGGTTAGTTCGGGACATATTAATTTGAGTCGGCCTCTTAGAGATCCTAATTTTCCCATGTGTCGTAGTATAATGTTTAAGATGACCTTTTTATGTTTATCTATAGAACTGTTTTAGGGTATACTCAATATTAGCCTCGTCAAATTAATGTAATATATTAAATGTGACTTCAAATTAGTTTGTTTGGGTCACTTCGGGTCATTTAAATCGGAAGACATCAACAAAATTATCTTTATACGAGCATTGTGCAACGTATGACATTGTGACATCACCTCCTAACTAAGGGAATCGATCCAATGGGTGAGGTAGCCTAATTTTAAACCCTCAAAAGGGTTTATGCATGAAATCGAAACAATCATAATTTTACTCATATCCATCATATTCTTTTTCAAGTTACACTTCCCTAGTAGAGTCGCCAAAATGTGGATGCGGGAAAAATACTTTGTGTTTTTTCTCCAAGTGGGGTTCTGTTTCGAAAGAGTCACCACCAAGTTTTAGGAGCTTGGAAACCATTTAGAGAAAAGGATTCGTGTGAGGGTACGTGTTAGGAAGTTGGATTAATTTCATTAAAAGAACACTTAACCCCGCTCGTTGCAATAACGGCCTCTACTAAAGATGATTATGGCTTATTCGAGTTAAACTATGATTGTTTATGCAAATGCAAACATCGTATTAAATCCTAACATGTGAGATGATTTCTATGTCATTTAATGCATTAAATCTACTATACCCAAGTGATTTAGCTTGTGGATTTCATATGATTTATGTTATATATTCTAGCAAACATTCACAACAAGGCTTAGAGAGAAGGGGAGCCATTGAGGATGAACTATTACAATCCAGACGATTCTCGTCGACTCGATGCGCAAACAATTGCAAAAAAGATACAATTCGATCTATATACAATGGACTAAGACACGATGTAACAACCCGTAATTTGAAAGACCGAAATTATATTTGAAAAATAATAAATTTATTTTATTTTAATTTATTACGATTTATTTGAATTTATGATAATTTATGATAATTTAATATAATTATTTTGAATTTATTCGGAATTAAAGAGAAGGTTTTACGGTTTAAACCCGAACTTCATTTAACTATTCCCGAGTCAACTTAAGTCCCGAAACAAACCCGAAACCCGACTCCTGCATGAGTCACACGCCCAAAATCAACCTTTTTCCCTCATTTTAGATCTTTTGATTAAACTAATACAAATATCTAAGATATTTGTAACTTTATCAATCTGTCAGTTTAAATTACACAAATCGCTTAAAAACAGACCCGTTTTCTCCTTACTCCACACGCCTATTCCACCTCTTCTCTTAGGATTAGATATTTTCCTTTCTTTTGATTAAACTAACATAATATCTAATAATATCTAGATATTTGATTAAACAAATATAATATCTAATAATATCTAGATAATTACCATAATATATTTATAAAACCCGAGTCAATCCCGTAACAACAAGTTCAAAACCCGACTCCCGTAATCCTCTATATTTACACGGCCCAACCTCAACTCTTACTCACTAATTATCTTCTTATTTTACAATAAATCACCTTAATATCTATTTAATACCTTCTTTAATATAATCAAAATCGTTCTTCGTGTTCTTGATCGTTCTTGATCGTTCTTGAGCAAAATCGTCACAAATCCTTCGTTACTTGGCTAAATCCGTCCTAACTTATATTTTTAGAGTCTCCTCTCCGCTCTTCATCTCCATGTACGTTTTATTTTCAATTCCGACAAAATCGTTTTCAACACTTTAATTGTTGAAATCAAGTTTTAATTCTAATAATGTTACTTTTTTCATTTCTTATAGGAGAAGATTATGAAGACGAGTTTGGTGACTCGTATATTTTAGAAGAAGATTAGTAGACGGGTTTTTAGTTCTTATTTTGGTGCTACTTGGTTTTGTGCTAGCTAAGGTAACGATTACCGAGTTACTCGACGAATTAATGTCACATGATTTTGTTTATGTTTTTATTTACGGTTTTAAGTAGTAACATGATAAGTTGTTATTATTATTATGTTGTATGAATTTTTAACATATTTAGTGTTTTTGACATGTTGGATGATTTGTTCATAATCATGATTTTTGTATGAATGATGGTTGAATTGGTTGTTAAAATGGATGGTTGTTAATTAAAACATGTTAGAAATAATTTGGGGTTGTTCTATGGTGGTGGCCGTGTGTGGTGGCCAAGAACCAGACCCGGTTCCAGGCCGGTTCAGGCCCGGTCTGGGTTGGTCCGTGATTTGGCCTTTGGGCTTGTGTCGATACTTGATTGTTTTGTTGTTGTTTTGACGGGTTTTAAATATGTTAAGCATGCAGGAAATATTAAGAAACGATTTTAGAAATCGTTGACCAAAACCGGCCCAAACCAGCCCGTGGGCCCGGTTCAGACCCGGTTCAGTCTCGGCCCAAACCAGGCCGTGAGTCCTCCTTATGGGCTTGTGACGGTTTTTGAGTTTATCGTTATTATTATATTATGTTTTGTAATATTTAGCAAGTGGGAAATTTTAATAAGTAAATTATTTAATTAAACGGTTTTTCATAATATTATTATTTCTCACATGTTAGAAATTATAGCATGAGATTGTAGTTTAATTTGATATCCTTTAAGTCAAGCGGGTTTCGTAAGAATTAATAATTCACATGTTAGAAATTAGAATAAAATAGCATGAAATGAATATGATGTTCTTATGTTCAAGCCTAAATGGCTAAGACTCTGTTTCTAGCCGGTTTGACCAAACGGGTTTGGTCAAACTAAGATCTAGTCAGCCCCGTTTTGACTGATGACCCGTCGCGGGACTCGGGTCGGGGATTTGTCTTCAAGTAAGGTTTATTTAATTAATGAATTAGCCTTAGTAGATATGAGGCGATATGATATTTGAATATGATTTATGCAATTAGTCACATTTAGTCACATGATAGGAAGTTTTCCCGTGACTGTTTGATTGTATGATATATGTCGTGTTGACTAAGTACCCATAGAGAATTATGAGTATATGGCGTCTTGACCATTCTAATTCTAAATGAGTACTTGGACCATGACATTGATAGGCCTTACTATCTTTTAACGAGCATATGGAGTTCACAGCTTGATAGCTTTTGTGTTCCCGGCTTGGGGGGTTTATCTCCAAGCTGGGGCATGGCTGCCTATTGCTTCCACTTTGGGAATGGAGCCAGCTTAAGTACTAGCCACTCTGCTTAGGGGGTCGCCTAGTAGAGATTCTCATGTACTTTTGGTCATGAGACAGGGAATGGGTTAGCTGTTGTCGCTAGGTCTGATCAGTCTAGGACTAGGATGTTTATCCTACCTTGTGGTATAGCCTCGAGTTACAGAAGTCGACTATTGACTGTCCTAAGAACTTATGCCTGTTTCTAGACGTATTGGTCTTTCATGTTTGTATGATTCTATGAATCTTAGAAGGTGAGATGCAAGCCGGCTAAGGTTGATAGAGTTTGGATTACCGGTTGTTAACTGATTCACATGATAGTTTGTATGATTAGGGTTGAGTTGTATCCAGGCCATGTTTTAAATGTAACCTCTGAGCTGAAATACTATCTTCCCTACCCGTGGTATAGGTTGTTAACCGATTCACATGATAGCTTGCATGAGTAGCTTATCCTTCATATGCTAGGTTATATGTTAGTTATTTGTTTCATAACATGAAAAGCATATCGTATATGTTAAGGTTTTGTATTTTCCATATACATCTCTTTTATGTTATTCATGTTTTATTAAACTCGACATTTCGTGGCTGGGAGAACTCGGAGTTACTCCCCACTGACTGTGGCTTCCGTGTTTATATTTAATGCGGTTGGCAGGTTTGTGATGCATACTTGGGTACATTGACGAGCTAGCGAGTGAAGTATTACCTTGGACCTATATTCGGTTCTTAGGATTGTATTATTTTAATACACTCTTTTATTTCCGTATTTATACGGGAGATATGTCTCCCGTTTTAGATACTTCTTATGTATAATATTATTTCCTTTTTGTTATGAACCTTTTTCTTTAAGACACCTTTGTTATGATGAATATATTTAATGGTAGGTTCCGGTTTTAAAATTTACCGATTTTCACTAAAGTGAACCTATTAAAAAAGTATTCTCATCTTTTATTTATTTAAATTACTTGTTTATCTTTCCGCAAATTCGAGGGTGTCACACACGAGACATCAACACGCCTAACCTAGGCACAAATCACGTGCCAATAAGAAGGTTGTGGCTTACATGGACTTCGTCCTTAACCTCCTTATCAATTTGCACAGTCGCTTTGATTTAATTAATTAAATACTTCAATTTAATCAATTAGTATACTATTATTTCCATAAAAATCGAATTAATATCAAATTTTACAGCTTGAGATAAAATTTGATTATTTTATTAGGATATAAAATAATTAATCACATGAAAAAATCGAATTAAAATAAGATTTAACAGCTTGAGATAAAATTTAATTATTTGATTAGAATTTAAAATAGTTAATCACATGAAAATTTATTTCATGTCAGTATTATATTTTTACAAGTTAATAAGTTAAGGGACAAACTTCATAAGTACTTAATAGTTATTTTGTAAAAGTTAAACGGGCAGTTATTTCTATAAGTTATTTAGCAACTCTCCTATACTCCCGTCCTATACCATAGGAATGACCCAAATGAGAAAAGCCCAAAGTTTATAATTACTTATATTCAGATTTCGGTTTTAATTTAATTACCCGATATTTATAATTAATACTGTTATATTTACATATGTAAGTTATCAAAATAAAATATTATGTTTTTTAAATAAACTAATTTTTATAAGTTATTTAGTTGGGCTTTTAGTTAGGGACATGCTTTTTCACATACGACTTTTACAATACTACTCTTGTCATTTTTTCATTCACTCCCCCAATTAATTTTTTCCTCCCTTCCCCCACTCCACAGTCGATTGACCCACCGACGACCGACCCACTGACGTCGGACCCACCGACGGAAATTAATTACTATAGTTAATATTTTTTTAAAAGAAAACATATAAACAAGTATTTTAAAAACAAAAAAACAATTTTTTTTAAAAAAATGTGACACAGACCCCCTCCCCCTCCCCCTTTCCTTTTCCTAACCACCAGGCAACCACCAGCCTACCACTACCACCACCAGCTCCGGTCGTTCACCCTACCCCTCCCCCTCTCCCTGCTCCGGTCGTCCCCCCTCCCCTTGCTCTGGCAATTTCTCTCTCCCCCGCCCCCTTCTCCCCCCTAGTCCGGCCAAATCACCGCCTCTCCCTCCCCCTAGTCCGGCCAAATCACCGCCTCTCCCTCCCCCCTGCACCGGCCGGTCGACTAAGTGGCCGTCGACACTCATACCACCCATAACCCTAACCACCACCCATGAACCCTAACCACCATCTACTATCTTATTTAATTGTTTACAAAAATCTATTCATAATTGCAATAAAATAAAATTAATTCATGGAGAATTATAATCCATTTTTTTATTAAATTTGATTTAAGATTAGATGTTTATAGGAGAATCAATTTGATTAAATTTGGGAAAAAATTGATTTGGATTAAGTTTAGAAAAAGAAGGGAGATTGTGTTTTAGGAAAAGGGTAGCATATGGAAAGTTTATGAAAAAATGTATGTGAAAAAGTAAAATTTGTATGTGAAAAAGTAATTCCGTTTAGTTATTGGGATGTCTTTTACTAAATTTTTTCTTATAGAACAATTTATGATGAAATATAGTTTGGAATAAAATGGTCTCACATACACCATTAGACATTAGTTACCAACTTATAAATAACGTAAGACTTTATTTTTGTATTAGTATTTGATATTGAATGTAAAACTTGACTTTGACTATAATTTATTCTCATTTTCCCACCCAAATTCATCTCCTAATCAATCTATTTTAGTCTTTCAACCTCTCGTGTGTCCGACACGGTATGTGACAGGTTAGAAAGAGTGTCCGTACTACTTCGATGTGAACCTGTGCATCGCACGAGAAAGAAATCTAGTTTATAATGTTATTTTGGGATACCATGACCAATATATATTTGGATTGGGTGTATTGGGACGGGTCAATTGAGGTTCGAGTTAAGTTGAAGTTCTATGTTTGGGAATCGAATTGGATACGAGTCGGGTATGCTTCAATTAATAAACCCAACTTCTCAAAGAACTGCTCACAAAGTGTTACGAAAGAAACTTTTTTTTTTGGGAAACGGTAAAATAATTGTTTACATACTGCTAATACGGCTCATAAGACCGTACTTATTTATAATACAATTACACAAAACATTACTAAAAACATAAAACAAGCTACATGTGGAGAGATAAGGTCGTCCAAAAGGTGACTTGCGTTGATGGAGAGCGGTAGAAAGGCCATGGTCGTCATCATTCCCTTCATCTTCAAGGTTGACGACTCCCTGGGTGTAACACCCGTAAATGTACCCTATTTTTATTGCGAAATATTTTTACGGTTACTTTTCAGTGAATTATAGTTTTAATCGTAAATTTAATTTTCCGAGTCGAATTTAGAATTTCCGAGTTCGTATTTGGAATTCCCGCGAGATTCCATGAGAATCCCGTCTTAAGGCGACGTTGACTTTTGTTGACTTTTTCCTTATACATCTCATACTACCACTTAACCTATTTCTTCACAACTCAAACACAACACTTACTTCATCACTAAGAAACCATCAAAACCCTTGCCTCCATTTTTGATCCAACTTATAATCGTATCTCATTCGTTTCTTGCTTAAATTCACGTAAGTTCGTCTCATTCTTCCCCTCTTATCTTCCTCTATCCGTATTGATAATAAAATCATCGTCTTTCTCGCTTTTCAAACTTTCCGTCTTTCTCAAGGTGAAGTAAATTCATCTTTTATGATCTATTTGTAGGTGGTGACCTCCAAGATCCCGACAAAGACTATTTTCTAATTGAAGAGGAGCTTGACGAGTACTGAAGACGCATAAAGGTAACGGTGAAGGGTTACTCGATATCATTTACGTGTTTTATATGATTTCTAGGCTAGTAATCGTATTTAGATTATGGTTAGTATGCTTAGGACTTGTGTTGTTGTTGATGAATGTTGTTTGTTGAGCATCGATATGAGAATTGATGATTTATGTTGATAATCGATAATTGTTAAATGTTGATCCTTAGTGAAAAAGTGATTTTCGAGTGATATGGACCCCAGCCGGTCGACCGGCAGCCAGTCAGACCACCGGCTGGGGCAGTGGCTGTATATTATTGTTGTTACGTTGAAGTTTAAGCATGAGTTACGTCTCAGCCGGTCGACCGGCAGCCGGTCAGACCACCGGCTGAGACACCCCTACTTTTCCTTTGATTTTCTCATATGCCCTTTGGTCCCAGCCGGGTAGCCGGCAGCCGGTCCACCTGACCGGCTGGGACACACTGACATTTCAATGTGGTTTTCGTATGATGCATTGGCCTTAGCCGGTAGACCGGCAGCCGGTCCACCTGACCGGCTGGCACCTGCTGGACTTTGTTTGCATTTCTTGTTTACGATTTCATTTATAATATTTCCGATGGTTCATTTATCGTATAATTTTACGTAGTGACTTATAATATTAATGTTTTGGATATATGATATTTCATTCGCTTGTATCACATGTTTTGTGACGGTTTTTGGTATGTCCTACTTTGAGTCGGTTTTTACAAATGATACGGTTTGAGCACTATTTTATTATGTGCTTTGTACTCTCATTCCCTTGGCTACCTCCACGTTCGTAAGGCTGGAATGTCGGAACGGGAAGGTATCCTACTGCTTAATTGCATGTGTTAGTGGGCATACGACGACGTTGTTGGGAGTTGAACGTTTTGGGTTGATCGACCCGGCCGTCAAATGTTGTGTACTTGCGAGGTGGTGTTATTTGCAGTTAATGTTCCGCTTGTTATGAGGCTTGAGCTCTTTTCCGCCTCTTTCGTGAATTATTCTACCGAATTTGGGGTACTCGGCGTCATTTGATTGACCGAGTCTTGGATGCGAAACGTTTATCGCATGTCGAACTGGAAAATGTGATTCCGGGATTCTGGCCAGATTTAGACTAGGATCGGATATTTATTTCGTCGTCCTACCGGAGGAAATTAGTGCACATATACGAAATGAATTGAATCGTGTATGCGTTCAGGGAAATGTCTTATCCCGTGTATGCCTTTTAATCATACTTGCCATGTACACGGTGCTAGTGCGTTTCATTTACCGTGAGAGATGTCG
>JAIUZE010024054.1:0-12084 GCA_022085475.1 Heliosperma pusillum | reverse complement strand
CCCCATACCCAAATAAAGGACAAGTTAGGGACCGTTTCGTTCCATAATTCATATGGAGTCTTGTCTACAGCTTTAGACGGACTTCGGTTAAGTATTAAAGCAGCTGACAAAAGAGCATAACCCCACAATGAATCAGGTACAACCGTGTGACTCATCATGGATCGAACCATATCAAGTAATGTTCGATTTCTCCGTTCGGACACACCATGCAATTGTGGTGTTCCAGGTGGAGTTAACTGCAGTACTACACCACAGTCTTTAAGGTGTCGATCAAAATCCTTCGAAAGATATTCGCCACCACGATCTGAACGTAGTGCTTTAATCTTTCTATCCAGCTGGTTTTCAACCTTATTCTGGAATTCCTTGAACTTGTCAAAGGACTCACTTTTATGCTTCATTAAGTAGACATAACCATATATACTCAAATCGTCCGTGAAAGTGATAAAATATCTATAGCCATCTCTAGCGTTGATTGACATAGGTCCACACACATCAGTATGTATGAGTCCTAATAGGTCAGCAGCGAGCATTCCAACACCTTTGAAGGAAATTCGAGTCATTTTGCCTATGAGACATGATTCACACGTGCCAAAAGATTCATAGTCAAATGGGAGATAGTCCCATTGTCAATGAGCTTCTTCACGCTTTTTTCATTTATGTGTCCCATACGGCAATGCCATAAATAGGTTGATCTTTGTCACCAAACTTTGCTTCTTACTACTCAATGCAATTATATCTGTGGTTTGATTCTAAAAACATAAATCCCATTTAGGAAACTGCCTTACCATAAATCAGTTCGTTTAAGAGAAAATACAGCTATTATCCTTTAGATTACACCAAAAATCCGTCCCTGACAGAGACGGAACTGAAATAATGTTCTTAGATAAAACTGTTTGTTTGTACATAGTAAACAGTATCAGAAATAACTCAAATCCACTCGGGAGTTGGATTACAGATGTTCCCACTGAAACGGCAGCTACTCTTGCTCCATTCCCCACTCGCAGGTCCACATCACCCCTTGCGAGAGTTGTGATGTTTCTTAGGCCCTGCAAATGATTGCACAGATGAGAACCACAACCAGTATCTAATACCCAAGTTCCGAAACTTTCATGGTTGATCTCAATCATATGAATAAACGAAGAAGACATACCAACAGGAGAGACGCGGCCTGCTTTTATGTCCTCACGGTACACGAGGCAGTTCCTCCTCCAATGCCCAAACTTGTGGCAATGGTGGCACTCCACGTTACCTTCATCGCTCTTTGTCTTGCCTTGTGAGCTACTGCTAGTCTCACCAGGCCCACTCTTGCCTTGCCCTGGCTTTTTGAATTTCGGCTTACCTACAGCTAGGTTTGCCTTAGCCTTGCCCATACCTTTGCCCTTGTTGGCAATCATGAGAACGTCCTGTTTCAGACTCCCACTCAATTTCAGATCACTCTCTGTCTGTACAAGGAGTGAGTGGAGCTGATGAAGACTCTTCTTCATATCATTCATATAGTAATTTGCCCTGAAAAGGGCAAAACCATCATGAAGTGAATGAAGAACGCGGTCTATGACGATCTTCTCATCGATTTTGCAACCAAGTGTCTCCAGTTTCTCGACATTCTCAATCATCTCAAAGAAGGTGTGGGCAAAGCTTGGCCCTTCTGGAGTTTCGCTATTCAAAGAAGCGACAGGTAGCATAGCTAACGAATGCCTCGGAGCTTTTGAGAACTCGTTAGAGAGCGTGGTGAAAATCTTGTTCGCACCATGGGCAATGAATCGCCTTTGCAAATTTGATTCCATTGAAAAGATGAGTACGTTCTTTATCGCACCCGCCTCCATTACGAAGTCACTATAAGCAAGTGATTCATTTGCTCCTGCATTGGGGCCTGGGTTTGGCGGTAGTGGCTCAGTCAAGTACTTGAGCTTACCGTCAGCAATGGCAGCATTCCGTAATGCCGCCTCCTAGTCCGCAAAGTTGGACCCATTATTCTTCAGTCGCGTTGACTGATTCATAGTGTCCATGAAAAGCTTAAGCCAGGACTCACGTCCGAGCGTGGCACTTGGCATTGGGTCATCAGTATGGCCAGCCATTTGTTATTAGCAGTAATATCTGAATATATGACTGTGGGAAAAATAAATATGATAAGTTTCATCGTTTTAAAATTTGAGTCTAATGAAAAACAGTTTAATTCGATGACTCGTGCATTTATACAATTGACCTCCCTCAAGAATTATATAAATGATCCCAAGACTCAATTTCTGTAAATTGATATGCCAACCTCTTGGCTAATTCTACTTTTAGAATTCCTGGTCGATAAATTTCGGTAAATTCTATCTTTAGTCCATCATAATCACGAGATATTACTCGTACTATAATGTTGAGATAAAATAGGTCAACACTCACTACTTACCCAACGTAGAAGGGGTCATATTATGACTTTCGACGAAGAAGGGGCTCATAGTAGTTTTCCCTATAAAGACTAGTCTCAATTTTAATTTATAGGGGAAGGTCCCATCATCTTAAATTAAATTCATTTTAAGTGAACGAATGTCTAGCAACTCGAGAATGATTTAACTAAGGTGATGACCCTAAAAGCGAGTGACATCCGTATGTCAATGATTAAAATATTCAACCTATATGAATCATTTTACATGCATTTTATTAGGTGGTTTGGTTTAGGCGGAATATGATGCAATTATATCTATCATGTGATGGAAAGTAAACGAGAATGAAAAACGTAAAAGGAAAAACATGTCCTAGTGTGGCCTATCCTACCAAAAAGAATGAAATACAACTTGGAATCCAACAGATTGGACCCTCGAAGCTTGACTTTATCACCCTTCTTGGTCCATGTAGCGGGAGTGAGCTCCAATCTCCATCTTTAGTCTTCTTTGAAATTACAACAAATAAAATTACATAGATCCTATTTATTACATACTAATTTCAAAACCCAAAACTAAAAATAATGGAGATTCGAGATCTCCAAATACATCCAAGACTATGTTACCATCATTACGGTAACACAATCTACTAAGGCCACACTAAGTTACAACTGATTGTAAAAATACGTTAAAGATTCATTCAAACAATCCAAAAGATATTATAAAAGCACCAACTAAAATAAAACATGCAAGACATAATACATTTATTACGATGTTTTATTATCCAAACCACCCTTTAACATCGATTATAATTATGTGGTGATTCTGTAATTACCCACATCAATTACAATCTCGATTCATTTTACTGATAAAATGAACTATCCTAAACATTTCAAACTGCTTTAAAATGTAAGATATTAAGCATATGTGAACCGTTTCACATTAATTATACACAATCCGAATGATGTACAATTAAAGGCCAAAAACTTGAACACGAAAAACAGATTTTTTTTTTTCAGCAGAAAGTTTTTCGGCAAATTTTTTTTTTCCAGCAAAACGGTCCTTATCGACAAAATAGGGAAAAATAATATCCTTTCTAATGATAAACTCATTCAACATCATTTCCATTTTCATTTTAATCTAATCTTTATTAAATTAAAACATCTACAAATCTATTGTATGTTATTTTAGCAGATTAAAATAACAAAATAAATCTAAATGAAAACGAATACGAAAGGAAATACGATTATGTAAAGTACTCGATCGAGAAGAAATTAAACAATAAAGTCTCTCGATCGACTAATTCTTCCTAGTCGACAAACAGGGACCTCGATCGAGTATAAACATCACTCGATCGACCACAAATTTGAGAAAACTGCTCGATCGAGCGAACACAAGTACTCGATCGACTAAAAATGAGAAAACTGCTCGATCGAGTGAACACAAGTACTCGGTCGACCAAAAACTCACAAAAACAGCTCGATCGAGACACTAAAGTCCTCGATCGAGTCAAACACACAGCGGCATAAACAGTTTCGGTTTATGAAATCAAATTAAAACAATTTCGTGGCCTATGCTCTGATACCACTTGTGGGAAATCGGTATTACCACAATACAATTATTATAGGATTATAACGAAATAGTAATAACTTGATTATAGTAGTCATAAACGAAAACAAGAATAAGAGTATAGATTTAGAAATCAACCTCCGGTCCTAGCAATTGGCGTAAAGAACAGAGATATCAAAGTAGATATCCTCCTAATCGTTGCACCCAAGCCTGTATGAGAAATGCCCTTGTGTTGCTAGAAGTTTTCAAAAGTTACTGTTAACCTTTTGTTTTGTGTTTTGTCAAAAGTTACTGTAAACTTTTGTTTCTGTGTGAATGATGGAGGCAGTAGTGAGGAATTAGGTTAGAAAAAGCAAAATCTCAATTTTCTCTTTTCTGCTCCCCTATTTCTCACGGCACATAGGGTTTTTATATGGGGAGATTTTTGTCTCCTCAAAAATAACTACCCATTGACTAAAAACCGAGTGTATCTGGATACTTTTGTTTTTGGTCATTTTAGCTTCCAATATAATGTAATATCTTATAATCGTCGTTTTACCTGGACCGACATTATGATACATCATCAATTATAAATATCCGTATATTTATAATTTGCCAATTAATTATAACGGTTTATGTTTAATTAGCTTACATTATATATCCAATTTACGAATTACAGTTAATTCGTCTCAGCTAACTTTATTTAATCGTTATTAAATAATCGTCTCATCATCACATTGACTAACCTTTTAGTAAAATACACTGACTAACCTTTTAGTCATATAATAGGGCATCAATATGATTATTTTCTCAAATAATCACATCTCTCAAACACATCATATAGGTGTGACTTTTAAGGACCAGTTGATCACCGCCATCTGTATGACAATAACGTCAAACTTATCTAGCAAGCCAACCGTTATTGATAAACGTTAATCAACTGATTATTATACAAAGTATACCCTGTGAACCTACAGAGATTTATTTATATTATTGCACTAACTGTGGAGGACACTGGCTCCAACACATTAATGTTCCGGGTTTGTCTCACTGGGTAAGATGAAAGTTCGACGCCTATGGCTGTGGTCTAGGGTCAATTGGTGGTTTTTGTAGAGCAGGGATGGTAACCTAAGTCTACTGAGGTAAGCGCTGCGGTGGCCCTCTGGTTTCTCTTTCCGTTTTGCTTGTCTTATACATTGGTCGGTATATTATGTTACTGACTGTGACAACCCTCGCGAATGCGGAAATATAAAACAAACAAGCATGTGAATTATATAGCGGAAATATGAAGTTTTAAAAACTTTTATACATGCAAGATTTAAAATACGAGGAATGTCAAAATATTACAAACTAAGTACGGAATACAACAAAGAGACGGAGTCTCTCAAAATGTTAACGAAGAACAAGTATTTAGCAAACTAGCTAAAATCGTCTAGAGGTGTTTTAATCCAGGGACAACGCCCGCTAGCTCACACTTGAACCCAAAATAGTCAAGCAAAAAAGCCATCCATGCAAGCAACCTGTTCATTCATGAAAAACATGAACGCCACAATCAGTGGGGAGTAACTCCGGGTTCTCCCAGCCATATCACATTAAACGTACATATAAGGAAATACAAAAGTAAATCATGCATATATATATACATGTGAGTTACGATCAGAATAGATAGGAATCCAATATATAACGCTAAAGAAGATATAGAATTACAAATCCGACTCCCTCATGTGATACAAAGAGTCGGGAAAGACACTCTTAGCAACCGATACGTCACTCGGGCTTGACATCTCACGTTACGGTATACGATATCAGATTGAGACTCGACAGACCAAAACCAAGTCAAGTCATGCGATGTGGATCACAAAAAATACGACATATTATCATCCATTCACGAACCAAGACCTTGACGGTGTCAAGTCATGCAATGACCATGAATACAATCATGAAATCAAGCATTCAAAGACAACGACACAAAGACGACAACTCTCACGGTAAATGAAACGCACTAGCATCGTGTACATGGCAAGTATGATTAAAGGCATCCACGGGATCACATTTCCCTGAACTCATACGCGATGCTTACATTTCGCCTATGTAGACACATTTCCTCCTGGTAGGAACGATAAGGCTCCTAATCTAAACCCGGCCAGATTCTCGGAATCACATTTTCCGATTCGATATGCGATCACGTTTCGCACCCAAGACTCGGTCTTACAAAGAAAACGCCGAGTACCCACATTCTCGGTAGGATCAATTCACGAAAGAGGCGGAAAAGAGCTCAAGCCTCATAACAAGCGGTACGCTACATGCAAATAACACCACCTCGCAAGTATACAACATTTGACGGCGGGTCGATCAACGCATAGCGTTCAACTCCCAACAACGTCGTCATATGCCCACTAACACATGCATTTAAGCAGTAGGATACCTCTCCGTTCCGACATTCCAGCCTTACGAACGGGAAGGTAGCCAAGGAATGAGAATACAAAGCACAAGACCAAAATAGTGCTCAAACAGTAACGTTTGTAAAAACCGACTCAAAGTAGGACATATCAAAAACCGTCACAAAACATGAGAACAAGGCATTATATAAATGTAACTATGATAAACATGAATCAATACATGATACATAAGCATTAGACCAAGTTTAAGAAGCATAATAAATAGGAAACATAGATACTCTCCAAAACAACAAGTTTGGAAACTAACTAAAACAAGGGTTCACTTCAAACTGTCATAACTAGAGTTCTAGACATGTAAATACAGAAATTCCAAGTCGAGGTGATCGCTTATCCTCTTAGGGTTCCAACGAGATGTCACAAGCCCAAAACAAGCAAGTAAACAAAGGAGATATGATCATTCTACGAAAAAGGGTCAGTGCAGTGAAACTGCGCAAGTCACGACCGTGACTTGTATTTCACGACCGTGAGATGTGTTACCAAATCACCCGTGAGCCTTCAACATATATTCAAACATTTTCAATTTTCATAATTTACTTCTAACAACTATCAACAATCACTAATCACCATCAAAAGTCCTCAACTAACAACAATCATTATTAATAATACAATTCCTAAGCTTTCTAATCGTATTCTAAATACGAATTCTAACATAGAAATCATGTAAAATACGTAAATGATACCGAGTAACCCTTCACCGTTACCTTTACGCGTCTTTAAACGGTTACTAAGCTTTCCTAGTCTCCACCTACAAACCATTAGATAATAAAAGATGAATATCATTCACCTTGAGAAAGACGGATAATTTAAAAAGCGAGAAAGACGATCATTTTAATATCAAAACGGATAGAGGAAGGTAAGAGGGGAAGGATAAGACGAACTTACGAGAATTTCAACAAGAAACGAAGAAGATACGGCGATTCAAAGACGGATTGAAAATGGAGGCAAGGTTTTTGGTGTTTAAGGAGAGGAAGAAGAAGAAATGAATTGTGAGGAAATGAATTAGGTTTAGGGTTTGAGGGAGTATATGTAGGGTGAGTCGGAAAGTCAACGAAAGTCAAAGGCGCCTCAAAAGTCAAGAAAGTCAAAGACGACTTAAAATTCAAGAAAAGTCAAAGACGACTTAAAATTCAAGAAAAGTCAAACTCGACTCAAAAGTCAAGAAAAGTCAAGGAAAGTCAAACTCGCCTTAAGACGGGATTCTCATGGAATCTCGCGGAAATTCCAAATACGAACTCGGAAATTCTAAATTTGACTCGGAAAATTAAATTTACGATTAAAACTAAAATTCGCTAAAAAGTGTCCGTAAAATATTTCTACTAGAAAAATAGGGTACATTTCCGGGTGTTACAATCACCCCTCCTTTTAAAAAGTTTCGTCCTCGAAACTTGAGAGTAGAAAACAAAAGTTATAAGGACCAATTCGTTTTCTCCAAATTGTTATTCAAAACATTTTCAAGGAAATGTATTTCAAAAGCATGACATTTCCCAAAAAGGTATAGGAAAAGTTTTCGAAAGTAACTCTCTTTTTCTGTGGAACGAAATTGTTCTTGTCGGGCACACAAGAACACCAGCATTCCAAAGTAAAGACAAGATTAAAATTAAATCATACGTTGATAAGTGCAGAACCAATCATTAGACGTCTCAAATAACAAGTTCTAGCATCCAACCAAACGCAAAATCCAGTATAAGAGCAACCTAAATCCATTTTCGAAAAATGAAAGTAGGAATTTCATTTATAAAACTCTTTTAAAAGGATAAATGTGAAATCCATCGTGAAAATTTGAAAATTTTCTAAATTCGTACACTCAAGACAAACAAACATTTCACCCACATAAAAGTAATTTGGACATCAAACTCACAATCATGGTAATAAAAGATAAACACAACGAGTTAAAAGAAACAAGAAGGCTTATCGAAACGAGTAATAGCGGAAAGAAGGACAATGTCCAAAGAATAACAAATTGAATAAGCGTCAATTTGAAAGGCAAAGGGAGAAAGGAACGACAAAGCAATTGCTCAAAAGGGGAAGAAAGCCTAAGAACCAAACACTCCACTCAAATACAAAAGTCATCATAGTAAATTTCTCGGGCATTTTCGCCAAACCCAAATTATAGCCACAACATTCTGAGGGCTTATCCAATTAACATCACAAACATCGCTAATAAGCTAGTCCTCAAAAGAATGTAACTCATCTCGGTCATACCTTAACCGCTTTCAATCATTAGATTCTACAAAATCCTTAACAATCATCAGGTCAAACTACGAACCCGAATATCTAGTATCCAACTAGCATTAACTAAGGTCTATCGACAAGGGAAAATCCACAATTAAATAATCCACATGAAAGATTCCTAAATGTATTCGAACATCCCTAGTCCAGTCAATTATTACACTCGAATCCACAAGCATAAATAATTATATCTAGAAAATCATAATTACCACCAATCATAAGATGAATGGGCTCACCATTCCAATTCTATAATCCATAACAACCGCGCATTCATTATCCAAAGCTTGCAACGAACATTTCTCAATTTCAAACTATGATTCCTTAAGAATAAAAGAGAATTACTAATCCCAAACCGCAAATGACCAATCACTTGGAAATCAAACAACCATTCAATCATCTATTTCATCTAAAACTCAAAATGAATCGATTTTCATTGATGACAAAACTCCTCAAACTTTGGGTACCAACTCAATTACCCTAAAGCAAAGTCTCTTTTAGAATCCACCAATTAGAGACATCTAATTCCCAAATGATATCCCAAGCAACCGTTATAATACCCAACATCAACAAACTATTATCATGATCAACTCAATTCTCAAAACAACACTACAATACCAAACTCCGAATCTAACATCACCAAGAGAGGATACATTATCACTATTAGGATTCATCCTAGAGCTTAAGTCCTAATTCTCATGATCAAATACAACATGAATTTTGCTCAATCCAAAGACACATATTCTAGCTAAAGAATCCCAAAATACATTACTCTTACTCTCTGAGCCTTACAGACGGAATATCCAATCCACTAAGGAAAAGATGAAGCGGCAACGAGATAGGAAACGATAAGAAATGTCAAGGAGAACACGAGAATAAAATCAGGCACGAGATTAAAATAGAGGAACGCTGAAAATAACGAGGGCAAGAAAGAGACAAAGCAGATAGTAGAGTTATGAAGATATCCGCGTAAGAAATAAGATACGAGCATGCGATTTCTTAAAGATCAATCTTGACAAAAACATTCAAGAATGGAAATGAAAAGGAATGATGGCACGAGTAATGGTTTAAGGTTTAATCCACAAAATTTCTCCTTTCAAACTTAAGGCGATAGCAAAGCAAATCATCTCAATAACAAAGGTCTCTTACAAGGGACCATCGTACCACGATCATCAAAGTAAGGTACACCTAGATTTAACAAATCAATTACAACTCAATTCATCCACCCTTTCATATAACACGGATTCCCAATTGCGTAATTACAGCTCAAGCATAATAACATTCTCTCAACTCCATAATTTGACACATTCCCAAACATTTCAAAAACCGAAGAACCAATAAGGAATTCTCCATACCAATCTCTTTTCAACTCCTACGGCCACAAGGTAGAACACCGAACAAAACGTCATCATCAATATCATATAGCCCACGAGTTCATTATTAACAAAGTACAACCTCAAGTCAAACATCATCATTAACGTCCCAAGGTATTTCCATCATAGATTACATCATCGAATCTCGCTCATATCTATAATCCTCAAGTAATATGGTTCAACTTACAACGAAACCTTACTACTTCAACAAGTCTCCGATACCATAAGATAAGATCATATCTTTAAATCCAAGAACTATAGCCAGATG
Source organism: Heliosperma pusillum (assembly GCA_022085475.1). Classification (NCBI taxonomy): domain Eukaryota; kingdom Viridiplantae; phylum Streptophyta; class Magnoliopsida; order Caryophyllales; family Caryophyllaceae; genus Heliosperma; species Heliosperma pusillum. The sequence goes on along the minus strand of JAIUZE010024054.1, from coordinate 1,844 downwards.
CTTTTCCCACCAAGCCTATACTCACAAACACACAATAGGAAACCACAAGACGTCACTTAACCTCAATAATATTTCGCACCTCAAGCTATCATTCAAAACTTCTTATTTACACCAATTAGACCTATCATAAGCATGCTCTTCCAAACAATACTAAACTTCTAAGTCCAAAAGACTAATTTACTAATGAGTTTAGAAGTCCTAGCCAACTCATTCAACCTTACACCATCAAATACCATGAACTATCTACACATTAGTCATGGCAAGCATCAAGCATTAAGATCATTTAACATACCTTACCACACTTTCCTCAAGGATACCATCTCTCACCACCATAGGGTGAAATTAGATCTATATCATTTTCCTCAAATCACAAGTTCATTCTAACAAACACTAATAGTCCACAAAGTCTAAAATTCTTCCAACCAAGTACAATATGCCACAAACTAAAGGGTATGGTGTCCACAAAAGGTCACATAAGGAAGTTGATGGTACAAATTGATAAAGAGGAGGAAAGTAACAAGAGTAATTTCCAAGGGGAAAAGAAGTTAGATGATGAAGAAGCATTTAGATAGAAGGAAGAGAGCATAAAACAATAAGGACGAGAGAATTCATAGATGAAGAAGAAATACACTTCAATTAGGCTTGTAAATCTTCAAATTTTCGGTAGAGTATACTTCTTCTAGGTAACACAAAGATCCACCTTAAGACGGTAGATACAAACAAACATAACATCACTCAACACAATCAACAAACAAGTTAGAACCTAACAAACATCAAGTACACCAAAGACTACCACCTTAGGTCCTTAAGTCTACCCATCTCTCATTTATTATTTCAAGGTCAAGTAGTTTAAGTTTAGGGTTCACGTGTGTGCGTCGGGAGCGATAAAGCTCTGATACCAACTGTGACAACCCTCGCGAATGCGGAAATAATAAACAAACAAGCATGTGAATTATATTGCGGAAATAGGTAGTTTTTAAAAACTTTTATACATGCAAGTTAAATAAAACGAGGAGTGTCAAAATATTACAACTAAGTGCGGAAAAATAACAAAGAGACGGAGTCTCTCAAAATGTTAACAAAGAACAAGTGTTTAGCAAATAAGCTAAAATCGTCTAGAGGTTAATCTTCCAGGGACAACGCCCGCTAGCTCACACCCGAACCCCAAAACATCATATCCAAAAAGGCATCCAAGCAAGCCACCTGTTCATTCATGAAAAACATGAACGCCACAGTCAGTGGGGAGTAACTCCGGGTTCTCCCAGCCATATCACCTTTAACGTACATATAAGGAAATACAAAAGTAAAGCATGCATATATATATACATGTGAGTTGCGATAAGAATAGATAGGCAATTCTATAGATAATGCTGAGATCATGTGGAAATCAAAACCGTAACCATCATGTTATTCAAAGACTCGGGATAGACACTCTTAGGCAATCGAATACGCTCACTAGGGCTTGCATCTCACCGTTAGCGGTATAAGATTGATAAGATTGAGACTCGACAGACAAACCAGTCAAGTCATGCGATGATCACATAATATCCAACATATTACCATCCATTCACGAACCAAGACCTTGACGGTGTCAAGTCATGCAATGACCATGAACAATATCATGAAATCACGCATTCAAGAACGACACAAGACGACAAATCTCACGGTAAATGAAACGCACTAGCATCGTGTACATGGCAAGTATGATTAAAAGGCATCCACGGGATAAAACACTTCCCTGAACTCATACACGATGCTACATTTCGTATATGTAGACTATTTTCCTCCTGGTAGCACGACGATAATAATACGGTCCTAGTCTAAACCTGGCCATGATCCTCGGA
>JAIUZE010024053.1:0-19892 GCA_022085475.1 Heliosperma pusillum | reverse complement strand
AATTATTTTGCTAAATGAAATTTTTGGGTATTAGATACCTATTATGGTTCTCATTAATGTATTCAATGCATATAATAATGATTCGTGCGACGACTAGCCATATTAAATGTCGACCTACAAGGGAAATATAACTATTGTAGTTTTATTTCTATAGAGACATATAAATGTTATAATGTGATCAATCTAGTTTTGGATTTAGAGGTATAGTTTAATAAAATTTATTATGTACATGACCTCTAAATAAAGAATATAGTATCCACTTTAGTGTACGACACAAGTGTTTTACTTTTGTGAATGGAACAAGCGTTGTATCGTTTTATGCCTATACTTGGTCAATGGTTATTCGATACCAATCAAAGGTAATTATATTCTTGACTAAACTAGAAATTACTTGTCATATAGATTGTAAAAGGCTCAAAATTGGTGACCAAAATCTAATCTTAATTCTGGATTGTGTAGCACATAAGAGGCTAGTATTGACTAGTATCCCTAAAACATTTGATTTTGAATCTTATGGTGTGTGCGAATCTTTTATTCAAGGCAAGATGATTCGTGCCCTTTTTATTGAAAAAGGAAATCGAACTAGTGAGTTATTGGCCCTATTACATAAGGATATGTGTGGTCCAATAACAATCACAACCAGAGATGGTTATGACTACTTCACTTTATTTACCGACGATTTAAGTAGATATTTTGTTTGATTCTACTTAACGAGGTGCTAAGGGAAATCTTTGAAAAGTTCAAAGAGCTTCAATGAGAAGTAGTTAACCACTAAGAGTATTTTTATACGACTAAATCGTAACAAGAAATATCTAAGTATTGACTTTGATTTTCACCAAAAATATTATGAAATAGTTTCACGAATTAACTTCTCTAACACACATTATGAGATAAGGTGTTGTTAAATAGAGGAACCAGAACCTTATACGATATGGTTTTATCTTTGTCAAGTTACTCTGAGCCACTTGACTAACCTTGGGCTTTTATTATTTTGTCTGCTATTTCTATTCCCATCATGTCAAAGCACATTTAAAACAGTCGGATTTTATTTCATATACGATATGGATAGGTAGCGTACCTAATTTGTAAGTTATTCGAATGAAACAAGTGCTCAATAATCCTACATTGACCACGAGAACAAAGCGTTTGTAGCTCGTGATGCTGTCTTTCAATAAAAATACGATTATTTCTTGATAAGACAAACTGGGAGAAAATGTTTCAAGAGCCACAAACTGAGCATATGGTCCGGAAAAAGTTTTCTCATTGTTTATTCAGTAGTTGTTTCTACGGAACCTTGGGGGTCAGGTTGAATTTTTTCACTCTTTGATAGTGATGAATTCGTATTACTTTTAGAAAGTGACTCACCTGTGAATTATAAAAGATTGTTTCTAGTACCAACTTTATACTATGACTTAGAGTCATGCGATTCGTAATGGACTCCATGCACGATGGTCATGTATGTGACCTGGTAAATTTTACTTGAAGAAGTACGACCTCTTCAGTAAATCTGCATGGATGAACATTAAAATATTTTCAAAGATAAATTGGTAGGCAAAGAGTTTGCACCAATTGCAATGCTTTGATCCATTCGAAAGTACTTAGCGATTACAGCATATCATAATAGTATGATGCCAATTGGATCTCAAGAACCGTCCTCTTGAATGTAATTCTAGAAGAGGTTAAATATTTGATATCCAACAAAGGGTTTATCGATCCAATAAATCCTAAGATAATGTGCAAATTTAAGAGAAAATCTTAAAGTAAGCACTAAAGAGTTGGAATTAGTGTGTCAATCATGTCATAAAGCATTTCTCGACAACCCGAGGAATTATGCTTATACATGAAGTTTAGTGGGAGTAGTGTGGTTTTCATGAGTCTTATATGTGGAGACATATTGATCATTTTAGATGATGGAAGATTTTTGGAGAAGTAGAATACATCTCTTAGATATCTGGATTTATGGAGATAAATCTAAAAGAATATTAGCATTAAGTCAAAATTCTTATATTGATACGATCATTGACTAGTTCAAGAAAGTTGAACACATGATAATGGATTCCTTTTGCTTCCGCTGCGGGATCAATTATATATATGCTATAATGTATGCTCAATCCGACATTTCGCATGCTTTGAGCATGACAAGTCGTTTGCAATCAAATCCAAGTGCGAGTCACTTGATAGCCATAAAAAACATCCTTAAGTACTTGCGAAGGACTAAAGATATGTTCCATATGTTTGGAGTTTACAGTGAGTTGCGTGTAAAGGGTTACACAAAATTCATCTTCCAAACTGATCAAGGTGATTTAAAATCACGAACTAGCTGTGTTTTATAGAAGATTTATCTGTTGGAAGATTACCAAGCAGAAAGGACTATTGGAAAGGTTCCAATTAGGAGTGACATTTCCAAATATAAATGTCATATTTCCACTGGAAGTGTTCCAGGCAGTTAATCATTGCGGATTTCACAACGGAAATGGAGTACATTGCATCATTTGATGATGCATGCATATGAAAGTAGCATGGATTCGACAGTATTGGAGGGACTAGGAGTAGTTCTTATAGTTGTATATCATATCCCATGATACTGGTAAAACAGTGGGAGCTACCTTTAGGCTAAAGGGCCTAAGTCTAGATTCAAACCTAGACACGTACTTAGAAAGTTCTATGTAATATGAGATTACGTAGACAAAGGGAAATAGCAATCAGAAAGATGGCAAAGATGCAAGTATTGCTAATCCATTAGCCATGGCTTTGCAGGCTGAACATGATAGTCATGTCATTTCAATGGGGATTGAAACGTGTATCTGAATTGCTAGAGATTATGGTATATGAAGTTATTGATAGCATATAAGTTTTTCCATATATGATAATCGCATTCATTGTTAGAGTTTCATTAAAAATTCCTTTATTTAGTTTGACTAAATTTTAATACTTTGTTTATCCGAATTGGTTGAAGGAAAGGTTGAATTCAATTCAAGTGAACAGGATGAACTTGGTGTTTTGTCCCTAGTCATTCATTTGAGGTGACGTCTCGAAGTGACTAGATTGTAAGTCGATCGATGGTTGGTTCAGCACCATGGGGTCATGGAGATGACTGGTCGTTTACATAGATACACTGTGGAGACACTCTGTCGGGCAGTGACCATAATAGAGTCCCTTATCAAAATTGTTGAAGCCTTGTCGTGGCGGGGATTTCTATTTTATTCCTATGAATGGACTCTTTAGACTGACGACCATTTACCTGAGTCGGTGTAGTTGCCAATTGACTTTGGTTTTTGTCCTAGGTCGTGCCATGAAAGGAGGCCGATGGACATCTTCTGGGTCATGGTGATCTGCATTATACAGTGTAAGATGGGTCAACATGAATTGTCCACCCACGTTGGGTATTAACATCTTTGGGCCACTCGAGGAATAGTGACTAAAAATGCGTGGCCACGCTCGAAAGAGATCTTTGGTAGATTTTCCGGTCAGACACTTACAATCCCAGATCGATAAAACCACTATATATATATATATATATATTTCAATCGCAAGTGCGACCTGAAAGACACCTTGCGGTGAGTGGGAGGATGTGACGCAAAAGAGACAAGAGAATCGGTAGCGCACTACCACTACAACAAAAAAGGCATTTTGCGACGGATTTGTTGCGACGGAATTCAAAACCGTCACAAAATTGACTTTGCGACGGAATTTTTGATGTTTTGCGACGGGTTTTTTGCGACGGATTGCATTCCGTCGCGATACATCATTTTGCGACGGATTTTGCGACGGAAATTCCGTCGCAAATAATTTTTTTTAGCGAGGAATTTTTGGCTCGCGGGAAAAATTTTTTGTGACGGATTAATGTATTTGCGACGGAAATTCCGTCGTAAATTCATCCCACATCGGAAAAAACAGCACATTTCTTATGTTTATATAGAATCACTCACTTCTTACATTGAATATGTGACTTATGAATTGAAGCGGAAAAACATGCGGTAAAAAAAATCGCGCGAGATGAATTCACGCGAGAAATGAAAAAATGAAAAAAAAAAATTTATGAATAGTGTTTGCGACGGAAATTCCGTCGCAAATATTTGCGACGGAATTTCCGTCGCAGAATCTACCTTTTGCGACGAAAATTTGCGACGCAGTGCTTGTGACGGAAATTCCGTCGCAAAGGCCTTTTTGCGACGGAATTGTCCGTCGCTATTCAGATTTTTTTTTGTAGTGTACTTGTCGAGACAAGTGAGAGATATTGTAGGAGGAGGAGTCCTTCGCAATAGTGTTGCTACATGCACAACTTGTATCGGACAAGTGGGAGATTGTTGGAGTAAGTGTCCTCCACAATAGTGCATTTATATAATAAAACTCATTTGGAATATACGTGGCATGATTAGTATATTTTGATACTCCACGTCAGTTGATTAACGTAAATCGATAACACTCAACTGACTAGAGTTAGACGTTATTGTCGTATGACGCCGGTGATCAACTAATCCGTTTAGGTCACACCTATAGGATGAAACCCAAATAGTAGAACTAATTATTTGTATATGATACAGTTAATTAGCGCATTACATATATTTGATATGTACGTTTAGTTACGAGAGTTATTTATTGGAAATTGAGTTAGAAACTCATTCCACTTAAGTTTATTAGTCAATTATACGATAACTGTCTGAATAAATTTTACGTCTTATTTTAATACGATTAAATAAGATTTAATTTAGTGATTAATCGTTAATTCATTAAATAAGTTGAGGTTATGCATATATTTTGAGATAGAGGTAATTAGTTAATTATATTTACAATGAGTTATAAAATAAATTAACTGGCATTGTGGGACCCATTATATATTGATATAATGGTAAAATATCACTTAAAAGTTAAGTACATATTGTTTATTAACTTGTGTCATATAATTATTGTTATATGATCAAATTAACATTTAATTATACAAAATAATTAAACATATGATTAATAAGTATTTGTGGGTCAAATATCAAAAATCAAAATGGTCCATATTGGATACAAGTGACCGGTTGTGTACTCGTAAAAGACAATGATAATTGTCTTGAGTGACTTGCACATAAACACACTTGATTATGACATATCCTACAAGCTTTAATCATTATTGTTATAACTCTACACTCAAGCCATTTTGCATGTGAAAAAATTAAGCAAAATAGAGCTCATTTGTAGCTAATGAGATCCGGCCATATTGGCCTCAATGTTCAATTTTTCATCCACTTGATATTTGCTTATTCTTAGTTCTCTTTCTAAACTCAACATCTCTCAAAAACTCACATGCAAACTAATATATATTCATATCATATTACTAGTATAGTAATACAATAATATTAGTAGTATAATTTCTTACTTATTATCTATTTAATAATAAACTAAGATCATATGGGTGGATTCTTGGGTGCAACAAGAAGGAGACCTTCTACTTTGGAGGTTGTTTTATGGAGGATTATCCACTAATTCCATGCTCAAGAACAATAAGAAGGAGTTCTTATTGTGCCCTTATTTAACCGAAAATTTCTCATTGTAAGGAAATTTCATCTTATCTTTTCTTTTATGCTTTTATATTTCCATGCATGATAACTAGATCCTAAATCATTAAGTTAATGTAATCTAATGAACTAATTAGAGGAGCCTAATTAGAGGTCTAGGACTTTCAATTGGCACACCAAGTGGGGCCCTCCGAGTGGTTGATCGTCCTTTCGGTCAATCAAAGCAAGGTAGAATCCGCCACAAGTGACGGTTTACCTACAAAACCAAGTATAGACAAGAAAAATGCTAGAGGAATGTAAAACACATGGAAACGCTCATAGGGAGCGCCAAAGGCTGGCCAAATAGGGCGAATAAAGGTGGACAAATACAGTGAAATGACAATTTATCAAGTTCACACGGCTATCTAGGTGCTCTAATATTTCCATGTCACCCATCAATGAACAAGGAACCCCGGAGCCTTCAAAGGGAAAGCGGATTTGGTCTCGCCTTTGAGGGAAAAAGAAGACTTGAAGAAAGTTCATGTCAATACAATAGTTTAGATGATGAATCTATTTGACATATTAGAAACTCAAAATAGTACCTAAACCACTTATGCTAAACTATGTGGTGTGAAAAAACTATATTTTAGCTTAAATAGATAAATATACAATGGTTTGTGTCCAATTTGGGTAATTGTGTTTGTGTTGTGACTTTTGATAGTGGAATTAAGTAGGGAGAAGGCAAACTTGATATTGTATTTAAAAAAAAAAAAGCAGAATAAACACGCCAGTTGCAATGGCGTGTTTCCTCCAAGAAAATCGCTATCCGAATTATGTGTATGGGATTTCGCATTTTACAAAAGCTCTTGGAAGTTTTGAAAATGCCGCCGAATAGACACGCTATTTACAATGGCGTTTTTTCTTAAACAAAACACGCCATTGTTAATGGCGTGTCTGTAGTATGTTACTTTTCAAAACCTCTTGTATGTTGAGTGTTCTAACATAACTAGGTTTACACACAATTTCAAATGGCGTTTTTTGTGATATAAACACGCCATTAAGAGTGGCGTGTTTACCTTGTGCAAATTTCAGAAGTTTCTGCTTCTCTTGGTCACTATAGAAAATGGCATGCTTACTCCGTATTTTTGGTTTGAAAAATCCGAGCCTACGTGAACACCATTTTGATAAATAGTTTCAAAACCAACCCAAAATGACAAATACTTTATTTTTGAGCATTATTTTAAAAATCGTTCGAAAAAAGATGCATTAAAAAAAGGAAAAATTGTTTAAAACAACCTTTTAAAAAGATGGTTTTGAAAAATACAGGCTTATATAATTTTTTTTTTCAAAATTACACTCATCTAATCACTTCTGATTAGAAATTGCTATCAAAACTTTCACTCCAGTAGACTACTTATGCAATTTTTAAAATTAATCATTTAAGTTCATTTTGTATGACAAATATGCCCTTGCCTTCAAAGACTTCCTTCACTTATATACTTCTATGTTTGAATATTATACTTAAGTATCCTCTATATTTCTCAGTCATCAATCTCTCTCTTACTTCTCGTTTTCTTTTACATCTCCCCTGATAATTTTTCTTTCACATTTGTGCTCATATTAGTTGTTGATTCCAGTCGTCCTTGAGTCATAAACCACAGGTATAGTTTAAATGTTTTTAATTTCATCTTCATTGTTCGTATCTCATTTAACCTCAAATTGAAAATAATTAGGGTTCATCCATTCAAGGTTCAATTTTGACCAAATAATTAACATACACGGCAAACCTAATAACATTTACAAGTATTAAATAGAAAATAAGATCAAAAACATTATTTAAAGACAAACCTTCAAATCCAATTCAAATTAATAACCGGATTAACAATAAACCCTAAACAAATTCAGATTACGCAAGAGAAAAAACTAATTACATACATGAAATCAACAACTAATTAAGAGAAAAAACTTGAATTATGGGTAATTGATCTTTTCTACTAAGAAGACTTTGACGAGGTGCCTCCTTTACCATATATGCTTAGGAGGAGATTTAACTCCAGATTGGGGCGAAATTTTGCCACGAATTAATTGAATTGAGGGAAAGGGTTTTGTGGGAAAAAGAAAGGTTTTAAGAGGGAAATTAGTGAGAAAAACAACTATTAATGGCTAGAGTTGAATTGTTATAACAGAAGGGTATATCGGTCAGTTTTTTTACAAAATATCACCGGAATCCAAATTTTGATTCAATTTTCGGTAATAAGTGATTAGCTAAGTGTAATTTTCAAAAGAAAACTTATACTCCCTCCTATCCAAACCAAATGTAACACTTCTCTTATTCAGACAATCCAAACCAAACTACGCATTCCTTTTTGAGTAACAAATAAGACCAACTACTCCTAATTCACCCTACATATTTACACAATCCCCCTACTACTAAAAGATTAAGTCAAGCTTTAATTTTCCCGCCTAAAACATTAAACCTATAACTGGGTTGGACTTATATTTATACTCTATAGCATGGTATGTAGAAATAGGTCCAATCTGTTAGATTTAAATATCTATAAAAAGTTAATACTAGTTCATAATTTACACAGTTTACCTCAAGTTTTGTATGGTGATATTTTTTTTATTCGAATTTTATGATAAAAAGTTCATTCATTTTTTATGAAGAGTTGCAACAGAAAAATACGACTAATTAACAGTAAAAAATTATACACTAATATCATATGTTTCGTGGGAAAAACATATTTTTTCTTTAAAGTACTCATTTTCATGACTTTTTATGACTTTAATATTGTTTCTCAAATATGAGTTATGAATTTAAAATATGTTTTTCTATAAATAATAATAACCTATATGCATTCATTGCACGGGGTCTATACTAGTATGTCATTGTGATAATAAGACCCCACCCACCAAATAAACATTAAATACTCAAATGGTCATACTTCCATTTGAATACTACCCTTTCTTTTTCTATGTTTTCATAAAACTTGTACTCCCTCTCATGTTACCTTTTTTGTTTGGATGAGAGGGAGTATAATGCTGTAATTTTGAAAAGGGTATTGATTTTCGCAATACACATTTTACTCATTATAATACATTTTTTTAACCGTATTAGCCTTCCCATCCTGTCTCACTATGAAGTGTACTACATTAAAAAAAAGAACAAAAACACATAATAACTCTCAAACACCCAAACCACCAACTTCATCCTACAACCACTAACACCACCACCGATACTCCTCCCTCTCTCCCTTGGCAACCCACCACTATTAATACCACTGTCGGTGACTATTCATCAATCGTCTCTCTTGCCCCCTCATCCTCTTCTTGCCCTTTGTCTCCTTCTCGGCCGCCGACCCACTCGCTCTTTTGTCGCTCTTGTCGACATTACATTCGGCAGCCACCATCCCTACCGTCCTTCAACAAAAGCAATCACCATCCTAACACAACCCAATCAACTGCTACAAGGATCCTAACAATCCTAAAGAAACATAAATATTGAATGAGCAAAACAATGATTTGATTAATAGTTATGCAATTAACGGATTAAATGCATGTTTTACACTTAAATCCATCCATAATTGAAGAAACTAGTTTATTTTTGAGAGGATGTAGCCTGTAGGGTTCTTAGGATTAGATTTGATGTGTTATTCAACTAGGGGTAGGCAAATGGAAACAAAACGACAAAAAGTACTCAAATGAGTAAAAACGTACCGCGAAAATAATCTTCGTTTTCAAACCATGTTTTTTAAGGCGGTAATGAAAATTTTTACCTTCAAAAAATAAAAAAATAAAATCTATTTAATCATCTAGTGTAGGAATGTCATTGGGGCGGGGTAGTGGTAGATATAGGCCCCCCGTACCCGTACCCATCAAGCAATTCTCATACTCATACCCGCCCCGCCACCCATGGCGGGTACAAGTTTCCATACCCGTACCCGTCCCGCCAAATAACAATCTAGACCCTTACCATCCTTATTATCCGCCCCATTTCATTTTTATATTTCTAGTTTAATATTTTGAATAAAATTCATAAATAACATTATAAAAAGTCAAAATAATATATATATATATATATTCTTGTAATATTTGGTGGGTAGGCGGGTATTAGGTGGGTATGACATAAAAACCATCCCCGCCCACCACCCATGACAGATAGAATTTTTGACCCGTACCCGCCCCACCACCTGCTAAAGCTCTACCCATACTCGCCACAGATACCCGCTTATACCCGCCTCGCTGATGTCCCTAATCTAGTGTAAGTTACCCGTGTTGGTTGTGTCATGATGTCCCTTGATAGTTGATATTAAAGTGTAGAACGCAACATGATGAATGAAGAAGCAAATAAAAAAATAAATAAGACCTTCCATCCATCATTCCATCATTCCATCCTTCCTTCCTAGTCTGCTTCTCTGCAATAATCTCGTCAAGTTGCCATTAACACACATACACTCACATCAACACTTTGCTGCCTCTTTTTTCCACCTAATTTCTCCTCTCTTCACTCTACTCTTCTCCCTACTTTTTTCATTTTTGCTTCTCACCTTCTTTACGTCTTCTTACTTGTGAGGCTGTCGTCTCTTATTTTTCTTTCTTATTTTTATTTATTCATTTATTTCCTTTTCAATGAAATTATATGAAAGATTCAATCTTTCAAGAATAAATCATCTGGGTTTTGCTTGATCCTTCCTGGGTCATTTTCATACCATATATTTTGGTAAAGTGCTGAAATTTTTACCTGCTTTTTACCTCTACTGTTGGTTATTACTGTTTATTTCAGGTAACAAGTATTGTTTTGGTATCTGATGATCAAAACAAACTAGTTTGATTATCAAGGTTGGTTTATGTTTAGATGAAACTTTATTTATGTTGTTTTTGTTTGTGAATTTTGTTGCTTCATGTGGTATTGTCTTGGAGGAGATATTTGAGAAATTGGTTTACTTTACTTTCTATTGAAACTTTTATGAAAATGTTCTAGTTTAGGAAATTGACATAAAGAGGTTTTAGATAGATTACTTGGGGAAAGCCATAGAATTGGTGGTGTTGTAAAGATGCAAAGGGTGAGAATGTCTTCAAAGCATTCACCAGTTTACAAGCTTGGTGATTCTCAGCTATCATTATCCCCTAAGTTTCGAGTAGCTGCGATTAAATCACCTTTTGTAGATCTCTCCTCTGATATAGAGTTAGCTATAAAGGGGCAGCCACTAATTCCGGGACTGCCGGATGATGTGGCTCTCAATTGCTTGTTGAGGCTGCCTATTGAGAGCCATGGTGCTTGTAGAGTGGTGTGCAAAAGATGGCACTTGTTGCTAGGTAGTAAAGATCGGTTTTTCACCCGTAGGAAGGAGTTAGGGTTTCGCAATCCTTGGTTATTCGTGTTTGCTTTTCACAAGTGCACGGGGAAGATACAATGGCGGGTTCTTGACCTTGTTCATTTCACTTGGCATGCCATTCCTGCAATGCCTTGTAGGGAGAAAGTTTGCCCCCATGGGTTTCGATGTGTTGCAGTCCCGAATGAGGGGGTTCTTTTTGTGTGTGGCGGGATGGTATCGGATGTTGATTGCCCGCTTGATGTTGTGTTGAAATATGAAATATATAAGAATCGTTGGACTGTTTTGAATCAAATGAATACTGCAAGGTCATTTTTTGCAAGTGGATTGATTGATGGGATGGTTTATGTGGCCGGAGGGAATAGCTCAGACTTGTTTGAGCTCGATTCGGCTGAGGTTATGGACCCCAGCTCGGGAAATTGGCAGCCTATTGCGAGCATGGGGACAAATATGGCATCTTATGATGCAGCTGTTCTTAACGGGAAGCTTTTAGTTACAGAGGGATGGTTGTGGCCATTCTTTGTATCCCCTAGAGGTCAGGTGTATGACCCGAAAACTAATTATTGGGAGAATATGGCAGTTGGATTAAGAGAAGGATGGACAGGATCAAGTGTTGTTGTTTATGAACATCTTTTTGTGGTATCAGAACATGAAAGGATGAAGCTCAAGGTTTATGATGTTAATTCCGATTCCTGGGAAGCAGTGCAAGGTTCTCCGTTACCCGAACAAATATGCAAACCTTTCTCGGTGAATTCCTGTGATGCCAAAATCTACGTTGTTGGCCGTGATTTCCATGTGGCCGTTGGCCAGATTTTGAAGGGTAACCTGAAAAGTCAGTCGGAGAAGAAATCAAGTTTTGCTGTCATATGGCATGTGGTCGATGCTCATGAGGGATTTTCTGACTTGACTCCGTCAAGCTCCCAGGTTCTGTTTGCTTAGATTTTGATTTCGATTGTCTTCCCTCTTGTTGAGTACTCTGTAATGATATGTGTGTGGTGAGAATGTATAATTGTAAACTTGTGATTGGTATTCTGAATTAGAGTTAGCCGCCTTGTTGATTTACTAGATGCTATATGTCAGATGAGTAATTGTGTAGAGTTTCTTCTGACCATGCAAATCTAGTCGTCAATTGTTATGTTGTACTATAATTAAATACAATAACTCTTTGAACATTTCATTAATGGCTCGTTATATTGGAGCTGATTTTTTTTAGACGGAGATATTTGAGGTAAATTATACGGAGTATATGCCTTGCTCCCATTTATGAATGAGAACTGTCTGTAACATAACAAATTGTGTCATTTCCACCATATCATATCACTTTTAGTTTCTGATAATCATGGTGACTTGTGAAATTGATATCTATTGACGAGCGCGTAGATGCATATCCGTGCATATCTGTACTACTATTGATTAGCATCCTCCCTAAAGCTTCTTGAGAGTAACGACTCCTTTTGTTTCAACTTCACCTTGTCACTAGAATACCATTTCCGATGGAGCCAAAGAGTCTTATTTTGTTTTGGATTGTGATGGAATAAAACAAAATGGTGCACTAAGCTGGGTGAATATTTTTTCCCTTTTCTATATGTGAAGTGGCAATCATTTTATGCAGTTTTCGATTTTCATTTTGAGTCATTTAGGAAACAGCCATTGTGTGTTAACAAAGAAGTAGCCTTACGAAGTGTTACAAGTGCATTATATGGCAGTTTATGTCACTTATATTTTTTTGACCCGGATGTGTGTCCAAGTATCGGGCTCAACTATTTTACGAGGCATTCTGATGTTCGGGCTTAGCATGAAGTGTCCATGGGTCGGGCAAATGTCACTTGTATGCGAGTTCATATGAAAACCTGAGTAACATGGGTGGCAATTTGAGCGGGAGATGAGACGCCATTTGAAGCGGAAGATCTGTGACTAACTCTATGCTGGTCTTCTTGATATATTGGCATCATTTGGGATGCTGGCATAACCAGTGAGATTCAAAGAGTCGCTGTATATAATAGATCACTGGGGGGTATTATTGGAAGCGTTTCAAGTTTGAACACTCTGAAACTCCAGGGACGAATAAGTGCCAGACATTATTCATCTTTTGACATCTGAGAGGCTCTTCTCTACATAGGAGTAATAGTGGTAAGTGATATCCTCCTTGTTCAGCCATTCCAACTTCTATTTTTGCACTGAACACTTTTTTATTATACTGTTTGATTGCCATCAACTACATTTAGTTTCATAGAGTATATTTTCTGGCTTCATCGGAGTTGATCAAATGTGGTGATCAAATCGTGGGTCAGGCCTAAAATGTATTTTGTGGCTCTCCAGAAGCGGGATAGCGGCTTAGGGACCATTTGGTGGGAAGTGAGTCAGTAAATGATTGGAAATGCACTGTATATACCCACATTTTTTGTATGCTGACTGGCTGGGCCTGATCCAATGAACCATCAGAGTTCTGTTCCGTACTTGATAGGCTGTCCTGACAAATGTTGTTGCTACTCACCAGTTGCCAGGGAATCCATGTGTGTGCGCGCAAGATGCTTTTGATCATTTACTGAACTGGAATGTGGAGCACTAATATATGCACTGAGGCATGAATAGTAAATTGCATGTATGTTGTTTAGATTCGACAACAGTGCTCAATGTCGCTATAAGGGTCTTCACTAGTTGGAGACTTGACGTCACATTGTGACCGAAGTTTTTTTGCCCGATCTCATGAATGAAGGTTTTTTTTACCACAATTTTGTGTGGGATAAAGGTAATACTGGACTATTGCCAATGTGGTAACAGTTGCCTTAACTTCTGATTGGACTTTGTAATACTGACCTCTAATGCATAACCAGTAACCCACGAGTTATTTCACTGTTTTAATGAGATGAATATCTGAAACTCGAATTGGGTCCATGGAGATAAACCTCCTCCTATGGAAACATTGATGACCCTCTCTTCAAATCTTCAAATCTTCAAATGTACGGGAGCTTAAGGTCAGCGACTTCATTCTTAAAATAATGAGTGGACTTGGATAATAGCCCTTAAGTTTTGGACCCGGCAAAAGTGACCCAAATTGGGAACCCAAGACTGATTTTTAATACGAGCTGACCTGACCTGAATGTCTATAGTTGCACACTTTATCATGATCCATAAATACCTTGATAAAGTAATCTGAAAAAGATCCGAACCCGAAGTAACCCGATCCGAATTGACCTGAATTCTTGTAATCCCGAGATTGACACGAGCCGAATAACCCAACCCACACCCAATTTGGTTGACCCGTTTGCTAGACTTGTAGTCTTATTTAACTAAGGTTAGCAATGAGAAAGATGCTTCCGGGATTAACATTCACTGTAATAATTTTTGTAAGATAAAACATTGGCATCTTCGGAGATCCCTAGTTTGGAAAAGGATGGCGATAGGGCGCCACCTGATGACGATGAATCTCGACGCCACCATAATAAATAAAAAAATGGTTTTCTTTTTTGTATCAAATGTTTAAGGATAGATATGTAATTTTACATTACGAATAGTTCTTCAACTATAATAAAACTCTTAACTAAATCAAATTAGAATAATATTTACACAAATTACATTAATTTATCTACAAAATAAACGTTTCTTCATCACTGCTCATCTACTAGGTGTCAAAAAATATTACGTCGTTATTCTTTGTCTTTTTTACTTTAATTCTCTTTCACAACCAATTGATTGATTGAGTTTAGTTTGCTCCAAGTATTAGGTTCAATTGCTAGTGGAGTACTTGTGACAGTCACTTTGTTTGCCGAAATTCTTCGTTTTTACTCACGAATCGCTGGTTTGTTTATACTATTACTTCCTTTGTCTGCGTTATTTGTTTGATTTACCATTTACTCGATTCATCTCAATCATGTGTTTACGTATTACATATGATAAACATAATCTTTACCAAGAAGACAACACGTAAATAAAAATACTCTAGACAAAGAACTCATGTTAATACAAATTCAATTTTTTGAGTATTAGGTTCAATTTAAGTGTATGATGGATTGATTGATCAATAAGTGATATCAAAATACAAATAGTGTATAAATGAATTGAAGGGTATATTCGTCTCTAGACATCTACGTTAATACAAATTCAACCCGGTAAACTTATATTCTCGAGTTCACAAATAATTCAAATGCTCGTGCCTTTTTTTTTTGTTAATGTCAGGTTTGGACAATTTAAGTGAGATTAATTGAAGATTTAAGAACGATTAACACTTGGGGGGGGGGGGGTTTGAATTAGGTGTACATTTAAAAATTTCTACTAAACTTGGTTATTTGATAACACAAGCAAGAAGAATTAAGTACGAGACTTGAGAAGCTCAATTAAATTTAAGTTCACGAGTAAATAACAGGAGGTTTGAGGCACATTATAAGAGACTGTGACACAGACAAGACAGTTAGATATGCAATGAGTCACGGTATGGAAGAATGTGGCACATACATAATTGCGAGCTGAGCAGTAAGGCAGCGGAATCCCCTTACTACTAAGAGAATAAATTTTTTCAAAAGTTTTCCATCCCATTTAGTTAAGTAAGGAAACAAATAAAACTTGCTTTCATTAAGTTATTGTTTATTCATTAAAGTTTTGTTTTTTTAATAGCACTTTTCATTTTAATCATTAAACTCTACACTATAACTTTTAAATAAAATAAAACAAACTGCTATAAAACTACAAACTATAGATTTTTAAATCTTTTATTAGTGTTATTACGAGTATTACTTTTTATAAATGGAGTTGACATAAAATTAAAAAACAAATATTATATACTTTATGTCAAAATATTCATTTAAATAATTTTAAAATTATTTATAAAATGAAATTATTGGTACTATAGATAAAATACATTTCATGACTAATCAATTCTCCAAGTTAGTTTTCCACTTCAATTTCTCCCTCTCATAGCAAAATACAATGTGTTTGAAATATGAAAAACTAATTACATGTCAATTTAAAATTCTATTAAATATAGCACTATAAAGTAAAAAACGTTACATATACCGTGCAAGTTACACGGGATCTAAACAGTGTGAAAATAAATGAACAATCAAGACGATGTTTTCAAATTGGTTCAGCTTCAATTCCGAAACATACGTCCAATGTTATTTTATTGCCTGTTTAGAAATTTACTCAAACCTACTAAACCCCTTACAATGAAAATAACTCCCCAAACAACCCCGGTTGCACTCCAACTTAAAGCTACTATGCTTCGAGAGTTTATGTGTTCTACCTCACATGTTTAAAGAGTCTTGAATCTCAATCGTTCACTTAATGAAAATGGATATCACAATTAAGACTTAAACACGAGATCATGGAACAATCTTAGATGTCACAGTGCAGCGAACTGATACATGGAGACTTAAAACTCTTTTGGAAAATTGAGAACTTTAAATCTTAAGACGATTTTGCAAACACTTGAAAACAAAACTTTAAACTCATAAATGATTTGCAAAGTTTCTCAATAAATGCTCTTACAAGTCTTAACAATGAATGAGAGATATGGAGGCTATTTATACAAGAAGATGCGTGTAAAGGAATGAACCCAACACACCATCTTCTCTTTTATCCAATAGGCAATATAATGAAGAATCATTTTAAAATCTCATGAGGTGTTTTCAGCAAAGCAAGAAGTGTTTTCATCATTTTTATGGGAACCATAAATTACTTAGTTTTCAGCCAAGTGACCATTGGTTATTAACCAAGTAGGCTTACTTTCTCAATTAAGCAAACTTTTCTTTTTCAAACTTGCAATTTGTTTCTTTGAAAATCAGAAATCATTTAGAAAGAGATAGTTGAATATTTTGACAAATAAACTCATTCGAAAATTTATCCTTTCATTATATCAGAAACACAGTGCTACAATGACGTGCACTACTTTGTTTACAACATTTGACTTAGGCTAAGGCTTTCTTCATCTTTGATCATCTTTACAACATCCTAAAGGAATAATGAAGAGCTTCAAATGCTATAAATCGTAACTAAGAAGCAAACCATTAAATGACAATGAAACTTGGCATCATCAACCAAGTGTGGTTCTAACAAATTCCCCCTTTGATGATGACAAATTATAATAATGTGTGAAGTTCCCCCTTACCATGATTAGTGATGATCATTATTTATATACATATTTTATGCTTCCCTTAGACACATATAACTCGATTTACCGTCTTTCCTTTCTTATTTCTATGCTATTTTAGCTAGAATATCGATTCTGCCGTTCTATTATGTTTTAATATAAATTGTATGCATTTGGAGCTTTTTGAGTAGATATGAAGCATGGCGGAGTCGGATCATAGAAGCTTAGGCATGGGAATCGAGAACGAAAGAGAAGAAATGAAGAAAATCGAAGAAACGAGCGAAAAGAAGGGATGCTCGACCGAGCATAGAGCCGTGCTCGATCGAGTCGGGCTGAAGGTTGCTCGATCTAGCAATATACCCTTGCTCGATCGAGCAACCTAGTTTTTTGACGACTTTTTCATATTTTCCTAAACTTTAACCAAATTAATTAGATTTTTGTATTATAAAAGGAAAGCTCGTCTTTCATGCTTCCTTATGCTTTTTTATGCTTTTCATGCTTTAATATTAGAAAACCTAATTTAGTTTGCTTGCCTCCGGATTTTATTCATCAAAGACGATTGTCTTTAGTTCAACTTGTATTCGGTATTCTTCAATCTTTCTTTGTTATTTAATTAATTACCTTCTTGTTCTTTAATTATTCTTTGTTCATCCTTTCATTGTTGTTAATCATGTTTACTTTAATTATTATTGTTGTTATTTATATTATTATGAGTAGCTAAATTCCTTTCTAGGGTTGAAAGGGGATCTAGGATTGTTAGAAGGGGTAGATTAATTGATTGAATTGCAATTGCATGGTTATCGTTTGATTATCGTTTTAATTCTAGTTATTTGATTACTGGCCAGGATTAATTAACTAGTCTCGCAAATAAGGATTGACACCGACCGGGTTAAGACTAAGATAGGCTACGATAATTGAATAGAACTCGTTTAATGATAGCGATCGCATGTTAAATTGTAGATCTAAAGGGCATAATTGAATCGACCGATCTTGTGACCTTAGATAACTTTATTTCATTGATAAGTGAATATTTGTATGGTTTTAACCCCCAATTTAGCTCGGTTTTGTTTGTCATTTGTGCTTTGCTAAGCCATTTTATGAGCTAATATCGTCTTCTAGGCGAATTCCTATGTTCTAACATGTTTTGTAGGGAAAGTGAAGTTTATACGCCCTTTTTCTATATTCCCAAGCATTTGCCTAGAACCCGACGATTTGAAGAAGCAAGCTTGACCAAGTGAAAGGCATTTCAAGAAGGTTCACTAATTCGAAAAAGAGAAGAAGCAAAGACAGTTTCGTAGTTGTCGGAAGATCAATCATTTAGGCGGAAGAATTCATCGCCTTACATCAAACCCTATCAACAAACCCGACTCAAAAGGTCAAGGGGGATGTTGGAAGTCAAGTCAAAGCAAAAGGAGATGAAGCGTTAGTCAAAAGCTTCCAGAAGACAAAATACCCGATCGGGTTTGTGTATACCCGATCGGGGAAGTGTGCTGCTCTGCACAAAACGACGTCAACTTCCTTTTTTTGTCCTATGTATTTAATGCCCGACCTCTTCCCCACGAAACCCTAATGCTATATATAGATGCTCCATCCCCTCTTCTCAACACACACCTTTCTTACAATCCTCTTCTCTTCTCTTCTTACATTTCCTCTTTAGATTAGGAGGAAGGGAGAACTAGTCTCTCTTCTCTCATTTTCTTCTTCTTTAGTCTTTAGTTCTTGGTTTATTTCTGTCCATTTCACATCAAAATCGTAGGTTAGATTAATAAGAGTTTCAATCTTTGTAGTCTACTTTGTTGGGTACAAGTGTTGTAATTCAAGGATCGTTTATTATGTGCAAGGATTTTCTATTATTGTTATCATTATCGTCATTGATCGTCATATAGGTATTTCTGTTTTATCCCTTGTTTAATGTTCTTATTGTTTTCCATTTGATTGTTATTCGCTTTACATATTGTCTTAGATTCATTTTAGTACCGTTATAATTGTTGTTTCATTTCCTAGATTGTCAATTAGCATCGTTATTATCGCCATATAAAGAGTCAAAACCAAATAAACATGTCTATCCTAGTTTTCATTGTTAATATCATTTTAGACATAGATATCATCATGAGTGAGTAGTAATCCTTTCTAGGGTGTAGGGTAGCTATGTTAGATTGATTAAAAGATGTTAATTGGATAAAGGAATTGTGCCTTTAAAACATTGTGTCTATGCATGTTTGGATTGTAACGATAGTTAACGATTTTTAGCTACAATCATTTGACTAGTATGGAATTCTTTTCCAAGGTAGATATACAGGAATTGAATAGACAAAGCGTGACGTAGTGGATTAAGACCTAGTAAATCGCACTAAAAGCCTGCTAGACCATCTGATATATGATTGTAATGAACACGCCATTCTTACGAACGCTCAATGAATTATTTGCATGTTCCAAATCCAATTTCATCAATATGTCAATCTACATGTGTGAACCTACTTCCCTAGATGCTTTTCATTACTTGCTTTATTGTTTTTATTTTGTTTTCATTTATGCTTTATATTAGTTTAGATATCAAAAATCTCAAAACCCAGATAATCATTAGATAGAACTCAATTGCGAGACAATTCACATTTCATAGGAAACACCATCTCCCTGAGGATCGACCCCTACTTCCCTAATTACATTAATTTGTTATTAGCCTAGTCTGAGTAATTTATGTTGGAGTAGGTGTCCTCCACAAAAGTGCGCAATGTAATAAATCTTATTATGGAATATAATTGGGATATTTATTGACTATATATATGATTAGTCAGTTGATTAACGTAAATCAATAACGGTTGGCTGACTAGAGTTTGACGTTATTGTCGTTTGACGGCGGTGATCAACTGATCCCTTTCGGTCACACCTAAAGGATAAAATCCAAATAGTAACTAATTATTTGTATACGATAAAGTTAATTAGTACGTTACATATATTCGATATGTACGAGGAGTTAATTGGTTAGAAGAATGA
>JAIUZE010024050.1:0-15634 GCA_022085475.1 Heliosperma pusillum | reverse complement strand
ATTTTAAAGACCGAAAGTATATTTGAAAAATAATAAATTTTAATTTATTTTTATTAAGATTTATTTAGATTTATCATAATTTAATATAATTATTTTGAATTTATTCGGAATTTAAAGAATAATTTTACGGTTTTAACCCAAACGTCATTTAACTATTCCCGGGTCAACTTAAGTCCCGAAACTCGACTTTGACATGAGTCATACGCCCCATGTCACTTTTTTTCCACTCATAGTAGATCTTTTAATTAATATGATTAAACTAATAAAAATATCTAAGATATTTGTAACTTTATCGGTCTGTCAACTTAAACTCCGCAAATCGCGTAAAAACAGACCCGATTCCTCTCCATTTCACACGTCTTTTTTTCCCCTCTTAAGCCTTGATATTTTCTTTCTTTTCATTACTCACCAACAACTTTTCATTTTACAATCAATCAAATTAAGATCTAATTAATCGTTCTTCATCGTTCTTCATTCGTTCTTCGTCGTTCTTCATTTGTTCTTCGTCGTTCTTGAGCAAAATCATCATAAAACCTTCATTTCTTAATTAAATCCGTACTAACTTATATTTCTAGAATCTCCTCTTCGCTCTCCATCTTCAAGTACGGTTTATTTTCAATTCCGTCAAAATCGTTTTCAACACTTTAATTATGGAAAATCAAGTTTCAATTCTAATAATGTTTTTTTCTTGTCATTTCTTATAGGGGAAGATTTTGAAGACGAGTTTGGTGACTCGTAGATTTTAGGAGAAGATTAGAAGACGGGTTTCTTATTTTTCTTTACTTCTTATTTTGGTGCTAATTGATTTTACTAGCTAAGGTAACGATTCCGAGTTACTCGACGAATATATGTTACATAGTTTTTGTTTCTTTTATTTTTGGTTCATCTTTTGTTTTTATGCAGGTTATTATGATTTATGGATTTTTAGTAGTAACATGATAAGTTGTTGATTTTATTATGTTGTATGAATTTATAAACATGTTAGTGTTCTTGACAAATTTTTATGGTTTCTTCAAAATCATGATTTTTGTATGCATGATGGATGAATTGGATGTTTAAAATGGATGTTGTTAATTAAAAGCATGTTGGAAATAATTTGGTGTTTGTGGTTGGGGAAAAACGTGTAGGGTGGCTGTTTTGGGGCTGGAAACCGGTCCAAACCAGGCCGGTCCAGGCCGGTTCAGACCCGGTCTGGGTTGGTCCATGGTGGGTCCGGGTTTTGGTCTGTGGGTTGTGTCGATGTTTAATTGTTATGTTGTTGTTTTGACGGGTTTTAATTACGTTAAAGCATGCGGGAAATATTAGGAAACGGTTTTTAGTTAAGTTGATAAAAAAGCCAAAACAGCCCATAACAGGCCGTGGGGCCCAGTCCAGGCCGTGTCATGTTGGCCCAAAATCAGCCCGTGGGTCCCACCTTGGGACTTGTGACGGTTTTTGAGTTATCGTTATTTTTATCGCGTTTTGTAATAATTAGCAAGTGAGAAATATTAATAAGTAAAATATTTAATTAAAAAGGTTTTTCATAAAATTACTATTTCTCACATGTTAGAAATTATAATACGAGCTGGTAGTTTAAATTGATATCCGTTAAGTTAAACGGGTTTTCGTATGATTTTAATAATTCACATGTTAGAAATAGAATGAAATAACATGAAATGAATGTGATATTCTTATGTTCAAGCCTCGAGGGCTAAGACTCTGTTTCTAGCCGGTTTGACCCAACGGGTTTGGTCAAACTAAGATCTAGTCAGCCCCGGTTGACTGATGACCCGTCGCGGGACTCGGGTCGGGGATTTGTCTTCAGGTAAGGTTTTATTTTAATGAATGAATGAATGAGCCTTAGTAGATATGAGGCGATATGATATTTGAATATGATTATATGCAATTAGTCACATGATAGGATGTTTTTCTGTGACTGTTAAATTATATGGTTGGTGTCGTGTTGACTAAGTACCCATAGAGAATTATGAGTATATGGCGTCTTGACCATTCTAATTCTAAATGAGTATCTTGGACCATGACATTGATAGGCCCGTACTATCTTTAACGAGAATATGGAGTTTGCCGCTTGATAGCTTCTGTGTCCCGGCTTGGTGGGTTTATATCCAAGTCGGGGTATGGCTGCCATTGTTTCCACTTTGGGAAATGGAGCCAGTTTAAGTACTAGCCAACCCCTTTGATGGATCTTCTTAGGGTGTACTCATGTGATTGTATCATGGGTCTTGGATGCGATGGATCTTCGCATTTCTCGGGGTCTGCGCAGTCTAGGTTTAGGGTTGAGTCGTATCTTGGACATGTTTCTGAGAGGAACCTCTGAGCTAAGATATGTGCTTTGGATCTGGGCCATGTTATTAGTGTAACCGCTGAGCCTAGATGTGTGCTTGGTATTTGGGCCATGTTATTAGCGTGACCGCTGAGCCTAAATATTTAAGTATATCCTACCTCGTGGTATAGACTCGAGTTACAGAAGTCTTCTATTGACTGTACTAAGAACTTATGCATGTTTGTAGAAGTATTGGTCTTTCATGTTTGATGATTCTATGAATCTTAGAAGGTGAGATGCAAGCCGGCTAAGGTTGATAGAGTTTGGATTACCGGTTGTTAACTGATTCACATGATTACGTGTTGATTAGGGTTTGAGTGTATCAGGGCCATGTTACATGGTAACCGCTGAGCCAGCATACCAACTTCCCTACCTCGTGTTATATTTTATTATCGGATTCACATGATAGCTTTCATATGATAGGTTATATGTAAGTTAATTGTTTCATAACATGAAAAGCATATCATATATGTTAAGGTTTTGTATTTTCCATGTACATTGCTTTTATGTTATTCATGTTTAATTAAACTCGCCATTTCGTGGCTGGGAGAACTCGGAGTTACTCCTCACTGACTGTGGCTTCCGTGTTTATATTTAATGCGGTCGAACAGGTGGTGATGCATATTTGGGGTACATTGACGAGCTAGCGAGCGAAGTATTTACCTTGGACCTATATTCGGTTCTTAGATTGTTCATTATTATACACTCTTTTATTTCAGTATTTATACGGGAAATATGTCTCCCGTCTTGTATAATTCTTATGTATAACATTATTTTCCTTTTGTTATGACCCTTTTTATTTATGACACCTTTGTTTATTTATTAAAATTATTTTTTTCTTTCCGCAAATTTGAGGGTGTCACATTACGGTGGAGAGCCGGACCCTACCGAGCTATCGGAATGGTTCCGAGAAATGGAGAAGCAATTTGATCTATACCAAGTCCGTGAAGAGGACAAGGTAAGGATTGCAAAGCACTTCCTTGTAAGGGAAGCATATAATTGGTGGGCGATTACTAGCGCCACCGCTACTCTTGAAGATGATTACAATTGGGCTTGTTTCAAAGCTCTAGTGGAAGGTCGATTCTATCCTAAGGAGCTCAAGATACAAAGGCTCAAGGAGTTTATTGACTTCAAGCAAGGTAACTTGTCGGCACAAGACTTCACTACGGAGTTCAACAAGCTTGCTCACTTTGCTCCGAGGCTTATCAAAGATGATGAGGACCGAGCTTTCTACTACCGCAACAAGCTGAGTGCTTTACTTCAAAGTAAAGAGAGGAGAAATACTACTTCCTTTGGGGATTTATATGATGATGCTTTATGGGCCGAGAACTCCATGAAGGCCATTAGGGATGAAGCTATGATGAATAATCCCTCCCCTTCTTTCACTCCTAGGCCAAATGTCTATGGGAAGAGACCGTTTACTCCTTCTTCCTCCAACACTTATGCTAACAAGAGGAGATTCAATCCTCCTCCAAATGCTAGTACAAGAGCTCCCACTCCTTTCATTCCCTGAGCTACTTCTAACGTGGCTCATAGGCCATATGTTCCTCCTCAAGCTCAAGGTCGCTTGTGCAACCGTTGTAGACAACCATATCACCCCGGTGTGACTTGCTTGTTCCAACCGACCTTATATTTGCTTCTTTTGCCAAAAGGGTGGTCACCGTTATGAGGATTGCCCCGATCGTAAGTTGCCCCCTCCAATTGCCAAACCTAAGGGTTCTATCTTCGTTCTGAGCCGAGCCGAAGCCGATGCTCATCTGGAGATAATTACGGGTATGTTCTCAATCTTAGAGCAACCGTGTCTTATTCTATTTGATACCGGTGCTTCTATGTCCTTTGTGTCTACGACTTCTGCTAATAAATTATCTATCGAGCCTACTTCTAGTGAGGATACTCCCATATCCTGCAATGAAACTATTCAGAAAGACAAGCTAAACAATGACAAATTGAACTAAGGTTAGACACTTTGAAATTGCTCTGTTTTTGTTTGGTCTGGATGCTGAAAGAAAGAGATAGAACCTTAACCAAAGCACAAAGCCAATGGTTGAGGGTTGAACCTTGATCCCAACACACAGCTAAGGGTCTAAGCTCACTTCCAAGCACAAAGCAAAGGAAGTTGTCTCAAGCACACAGCCAAGAGATGTTAACAGAAACAAGGTTTCAGTTTTTGTGTTTACTTCAAATCTACCTTTCATTCATTAGGAATAAGCCTTATATAGGCAATGAGATTACATCTTACTCGTTCAATAAATCCTAGGGCCACAATTGGCTTGCAAAAGAAACAGAAATAACAGCTACATTGTTCAGAACTAAAGCAATAAAGTAGAAAAGCAGTTCTAATGAGACAATCTGACTTAATTGGGTTGTTTAGGTTGAAACTGGTAGAGGAGTGGACTTTCAAGCTTGATTCTTGAGCTCAACTGAAGTGGGATGAATGCCAAAGGTCCTACTAAAAGGCCCTCGAGCTTGTTTGATCAAAATAGGAAAGTTTGATAGTGACATTTTAACTACTGCAAAAGGACTGAATTCTGGACAGTTTGGGTTTGTCCCTAAGCTAACTTTTTGTGTATGCATTTCCTGGAGAAGAAATCCTGGACAAAGTTGTAGAGGACCCTTCCTAGGACTAAGATTGATGGTTGGTTAGGCTTGTTTGAATGTGTGAGACCCCCATGGACCCTGTTTAGAAAGACTGTGTCTGACTGTTTGTGGCTGAAGGTTGCTATTGTTGTGTTGGGTTTGTTTTGGTGTTGGCTGTGTGTTGTTGTGGCTTAGTCTTGGAAAGTGGATGGCTAGGCTTTGTTCTGGCTGGTGTGGTATTGTCTTTGCTGGCCTGAAGTGGTGGTTACTTGGACTGAATAAGACATTGTCATAACTAGTCATGGTGTTGTCTGAATGGTTGTTGTTGCCTTGAATGATGTTGTTGTCTTGATGTTGTTTATGTTGAGTCTTGTCTTGAGCTTGTGTCTTGCCTTGATCATGTACTCCCGTTGCAACCTCCCTCTCTTGAAAAGGATTTGCCCTCAAATCTTCATCACCTTCATCATCTGATTCACCATGGTAGGGGCTTAGGTCTCCAACATTGAAAGTACCATGGACACCATAGCTTCCTGGTAGATCCACTTTGTAAGCATTTGTGCCTATCTTCTCCAGTATCTCAAATGGTCCATCAGCTCTTGGCATGAGCTTGCTTCTCCTCTTGTCTGGAAATCTCTCTTTCCTTAAATGCAACCATACAAGATCGCCTGCCTTGAACTCCTTTGCTTTCTTAGGCCCTTTGGACCTAGCCTTGTACAACTCATTGGACCTTTCAATCTGCTTCTTGACTTGCTCATGAATTTGTATCATTTGCTCAACTCTTTTCTTTGCATCATAATTTGTTTTGCTTCCTTTGACTGGTGCTAGGTCTGTAGGCATGAGAGGATTAGTTCCATAAACTGTTTCAAAAGGACTTTTACCTGTGCTGCTGGAGGGAGCTCTTTTGAAGGCAAACTCAGCTTGTGCTAGCCTGAGGTCCCAATCTTTTAATGACTTAGAAACAATGCTCCTTAAGATCTTTCCTAGTGTCCTATTAGTGACTTCTGTCTGCCCATCAGTTTGGGGATGGTGAGAAGTACTAAACAATAGCCTGGTCTTCAATAACTTCCACAAGGTTCTCCAGAAGTGACTCATGAACTTTGTGTCTCTATCTGAGACAATGCTTCTAGGTACCTCTTGTAACTTGACAACCTCCCTAAAGTATAGTTCAGCTACACCCAAAGCATGCTCAGTCTTCTTACAAGCAATGAAATGTGCCATTTTGCTGAACCTATCTACTACCACCATGATTGAATCCTTTCCCCTTTGAGTTCTTGGTAAGGCTACAATGAAGTCCATGCTGAGGTCTTCCCATGGCTTGTTTGGTACTGGAAGTGGTGTGTAAGGGCCAGCCTGAAAGTGTGCTTTGGCTAGTTGACAAGACAAGCATCTCTTGAGGGCATCTTGCACATCACTGAGCATCTTAGGCCAATAGAACTGATCTTGCAATATGTCATAGGTCTTCTGCACCCCAAAGTGAGCAGCAAGGCCATTGGAGTGAACCTCTTTGACCAGTAGTCCCCTATAAGGTCCCTTAGGCACACATAGTTTGTTTCCATAGAACAAGTAGCCTTCCTGAGCTGTGTACTTGCTCCCTTTCTTGACTTGCCCTTCCTGATACACCTCCCATTCATGCTTGAAGTCTGGGTCTTCCTGATAGAGCTCTTTCATGAATTCAAACCCCAACACCCTTTGTTCCATGAAGGTCAACATCACAGATCTTCTAGACAATGCATCAACTACAACATTGTTCTTACCCTCTATGTACTTGCTGGAGAATGAGAAGGATTGCAAGAATTCTACCCATTTGGCATGCCTGGGGTTGAGTTTATGCTGCCCATTGATGTATTTGAGAGCCTCATGATCAGAATGAAGCACAAATGGCTTAGGCTTCAAGTAGTGTCCCCAATGGTTCAATGCTCTCACAATGGCATAGAACTCCTTGTCATATGTGGAGTAATTAAGCTTGGCCCCATTTAACTTCTCACTGAAGTATGCAACAGGTTTCTTCTCTTGAGTAAGCACAGCTCCTATGCCAAGGCCACTGGCATCACACTCTACCTCAAAGAGTTTGTTAAAATCTGGTAGAACCAATATTGGAGATTTACACAATAGCTCCTTGATCAGGTTGAAGGACCTTTCAGCCTTCTCATTCCACTTGAACTCTCCCTTCTTCATGCACTCAGTAATAGGGGCCATGATTGAACTAAACCCTTGTATGAACCTCCTATAGAAAGAGGCTAACCCATGAAAACTTCTAACATCAGTAACAGTTTGAGGAAGGGGCCATTCCTTGATTGCTTGCACTTTCTCAGGATCAACTGCCACTCCTTTCTTAGAGATGATGAACCCAAGGAAGTAAACCTCAGGCTGCATGAAGGTGCACTTTTCTAGTTTGCCATACAACTTGTTCTCTCTTAGGACCTCAAACAACAACTTCAGATGCTGCAAATGTTCTCCCCTAGTTGAACTGTAAATAAGAATGTCATCAAAGTAAACCACCACACACTTGCCTAAGTAGGGCCTTAGGACCTCTGTCATCAACCTCATGAAGGTACTAGGGGCATTAGACAACCCAAAAGGCATCACCAACCATTCATAGAGCCCATGTTTAGTCTTGAAAGCTGTCTTCCATTCATCCCCTGCTCTTATCCTCACTTGGTGGTAGCCCTGCCTTAGATCAATCTTAGTGGATACTTGAGCCCCACTTAACTCATCCAGAATATCATTAAGTCTAGGTATGGGGAACCTATACTTGATGGTAATGTTGTTGATGGCCCTACTGTCAATGCACATACGCCAAGTCCCATCCTTCTTTGGCACAAGCAAGGCTGGTACAGCACAAGGGCTGAGGGATTCCCTGACATAGCCCTTGTTGAGCAGCTCACCTACTTGAAGTTGGAGCTCTTGTGTAGCCTTAGGATCACTCCTGTAAGCTGTCTTGTTGGGTAAGATAGCTCCAGGCACTAGGTTAATGTGGTGTTCTATTCCCCTAAGTGGGGGCAGTCCACTAGGGAGCTCAGTAGGAAAGACATCACCATAACTTTCTAGGATAGACTTGACCTCTTCAGGGATATCAACCATGCTCATCCCTGTCTCCTTGGCAAGTAATATGTACACAGGTTGTTACTCACTTAGCTCTTGTACTATTTTTGACTCACTTATCAACATGACTTCCTTGGAAGCCTCACTCATGGGGTTTGGGTTGATCTTTAAAGCAGGTGGTAAAGGTGCCAGGGTGATTTTATTCTTCCTATACTTAAAAGTGTAGGTGTTGTCCCTCCCATGGTGAATGACATCCCTATCAAACTCCCATGGCCTCCCAAACAAGAGGTGACATGCATCCATAGGCAGAACATCACAAAGACTTTCATCCACATACCCTTTACCAATTGAGAAAGGTACAACACATTGTTTATCCACCTTGATCTCAGCCCCTTTGTTTAACCATCTGAGTTTGTAAGGTAGGGGGTGGTCCTTGGTGGGTAGAGCTAGTTTGTCTATCAGTGTTTTGGAGGCCACATTAGTGCAGCTTCCACCATCAATAATGAGGTTACACACTCTACCCTTGATAGTACATCTGGTCCTAAAGATCTGGTGTCTTTGGTCCTCTTCCAAAGGTTGGGGTTGAGTATGCATTACCCTCCATGTTACCAAACTTAACCCAGCATCAGGCTCTATCAACTCCTCACTAGCCTCTACCTCAGGCTCTTCCATCTCATCATCACAGACCAACACTTCATCATCTCCCCAATGAATTACTTCTAGGGTGCTCAGAGCTCTTTTAGATGGACATTCTATAGCAAAATGTCCATATCCTTGACATTGAAAGCACTTTTTGAGAGGGGTAGTCTTCCTTTGGCCTGCCTCAACAGTCTTGCCTTTATCAGAGTTGAAAGGGGTCTTAATAGGAACCACAGGTTCTCCTATCTTGACTCCTACAAAAGGTTTGTAAGTAGGGGTTCTAGCAGGTGTCTTAGAGGCACTAGCTTTTCCTTTCCCCAACTTTTCTACTCTTAAGGACAAGTTGACAGCTTCCTCAAAGGAGTATATATTTTGTAGCCTGACTTTACTAGCTATCCTCTCATCCAAGCCTTCTAAGAACCTTGCTATCTTTTGCTCAGACTTCTCAAGAACCTCACATTGCAGTGTGAGTTATTCAAAGTCCCTTAGATAAGACTCTACAGGTCTTTGGTCTTGCTTTAGGCGAGTAAGCTTAATGAACATGTCCTGAGTCTAGTCCCTAGAGACAAACTTAGCCCTCATTTTCTTTTTCAGTTTGAGCCATGATTTTACAGGTTCCTTCCCTTCCCTAACCCTCAAGGTTTTCATGTTTTCATACCACAGTGAGGCATAACCTTTTAGTTTCATGATAACAACCTTAAAAGCCTTTCTATCAGTGTATCCTTTAAACTCAAAGACTCTTTCTACAGACCTTAGCCAATCTAGGAAGTCATCAGGGTTCATGCTACCTAGAAAGTCAGGGATTTCTACCTTTATGTCTTTGTCCTCGTGTCTAAGAAGACTTTGATCTGAGCCATCTGAGTCTGACATTTCAAATTGATCTACAGGTTGCCTCCTCCTTCCTCCACCTTGTGGGAAAGGTGCTCCTCTTCCTCGACCTCTGCCTCCCCTTGTATCATTATTCTGTTGGCCCTCAAGGAGTTCGTTGACAGATCAGGAGACCTCCATTACAGTTCTGACAAGGCCTTGAACTGTGTTTTCAAGACCTGTGATTCTCTCTTCACTCATGGTTGATTTTTGTATTTTTAATGTAGTTAGGTAAATGAACTCACAAACCTAAGCTCTGATAACCAATTTCCAATGAAACTATTCAGAAAGACAAGCTAAACAATGACAAATTGAACTAAGGTTAGACACTTTGAAATTGCTCTGTTTTTGTTTGGACTGGATGCTGAAAGAAAGAGATAGAACCTTAACCAAAGCACAAAGCCAATGGTTGAGGGTTGAACCTTGATCCCAGCACACAGCTAAGGGTCTAAGCTCACTTCCAAGCACAAAGTAAAGGAAGTTGTCTCAAGCACACAACCAAGAGATGTTAACAGAAACAAGGTTTTAGTTTTTGTGTTTACTTCAAATCTACCTTTCATTCATTAGGAATAAGCCTTATATAGGCAATGAGATTACATCTTACTCGTTCAATACATCCTAAGGCCACAGTTGGCTTGCAAAAGAAACAGAAATAACAGCTACATTGTTCAGAACTAAAGCAATAAAGTAGAAAATCAGTTCTAATGAGACAATCTGACTTAATTGGGTTGTTTAGGTTGAAACTGGTAGAGGAGTGGACTTTCAAGCTTGATTCTTGAGCTCAACTGAAGTGGGATGAATGCCAAAGGTCCTGCTAAAAGGCCCTCGAGCTTGTTTGATCAAAATAGGAAAGTTTGATAGTGACATTTTAACTACTGCAAAAGGACTGAATTCTGGACAGTTTGGGTTTGTCCCTAAGCTAACTTTTTGTGTATGCATTTCCTGGAGAAGAAATCCTGGACAAAGTTGTTGAGGACCCTCCCTAGGACTAAGATTGATGGTTGGTTAGGCTTGTTTGAATGTGTGAGACCCCCATGGACCCTGTTTAGAAAGACTGTGACTGACTGTTTGTGGCTGAAGGTTGTTATTGTTGTGTTGGGTTTGTTTTGCTGTTGGCTGTGTATTGTTGTGGCTTAGTCTTGGAAAGTGGATGGCTAGGCTTTGTTCTGGCTGGTGTGGTATTGTCTTTGCTGGCCTGAAGTGGTGGTTACTTGGACTGAATAAGACATTGTCATAACTAGTCATGGTGTTGTCTGAATGGTTGTTGTTGCCTTGAATGATGTTGTTGTCTTGATGTTGTTGATGTTGAGTCTTGTCTTGATCTTGTGTCTTGCCTTGATCATGTACTCCCGTTGCATATCCTTACCATCCGGAGAAATTATCTCTTGTTCTACTCTTTATCCTAATGTTCCAATATCTATTTCGGGTGTTATCTTTCCCGCAAATCTCTTTAAGTTTCCTCTAGGAGAGTTCGATATAATTCTAGGTATTGATTGGTTAGCATTGTACCATGATAGGTTCGAGTGTAGAGATCAAAAGATTTATTTAGAGTCCTTTAGGAGTTAGAATAACCTATAAGGGATCTCATCCCCGAAAGGGTGTGTCTTTGATTTCCGCAATGAAATTGGTGAGTATGGTAAGAAAGGGTCACCAAGCATACTTGTGTGTTGTGACTTCTTCAACTACTTCTTTGCCAAATATTGAAGATGTGCCTATAGTTCGTGAATTTGTTGATGTGTTCCCTGAAGACTTGCCCGGGATTCCTCCAGAGCGTGATGTTGAGTTTTCTAATGATCTTGTACCTGGTTCCGGACCCATAGCCAAAGCTCCTTACCGTATGGCTCCAATCGAGTTGAAAGAGTTAAGGAAGCAGCTTGATGATATGATTGAGAAGGGTTTTATTCGACCAAGTGCCTCGCCTTGGGGTGCTCCCGTTCTTTTTGTGAAGAAGAAAGATGGTTCTATGAAGCTTTGTATTGATTACCGTGAGTTGAACCGAATTAAAATCAAGAATATGTATCCTTT
Source organism: Heliosperma pusillum (assembly GCA_022085475.1). Taxonomy (NCBI): domain Eukaryota; kingdom Viridiplantae; phylum Streptophyta; class Magnoliopsida; order Caryophyllales; family Caryophyllaceae; genus Heliosperma; species Heliosperma pusillum. The sequence goes on along the minus strand of JAIUZE010024050.1, from coordinate 4,161 downwards.
GCCAAGAATTGAAGACTTGTTTGACCAACTAAAGGGTGCTTCTACTTTTTCCAAGATCGATTTGAGATCCGGTTATCACCAAATTCCCGTTCGTGATGCCGATATTCCGAAGACCGCTTTTAGTACAAGGTATGGTCATTATGAGTTCCAGGTGATGCCTTTTGGATTGACAAATGCTCCCGCTATTTTTATGGATCAAATGAACCACACTTTTAGTGAGTATCTTGATAAGTGTGTGGTGGTGTTCATTGACGATATCCTTATTTTCTCCAGGACCGAAGAAGAGCATGCTATTCATCTAAGGACTATTTTAGGTGTTCTTCGTCGTCAAAAGTGGTTTGCTAAATTCTCCAAGTGTGAATTTTGGTTACCTAAGGTGTCCTTTGTTGGGCATGTGATTTCTAAAGAAGGTGTAATGGTGGATCCTTCGAAAATTGAGGCCGTTGTTGATTGGAAGAGTCCGACTGATGTTAGAGAAGTTCGAAGTTTTCTTGGTTTAGCTGGTTATTACCGTAGATTTGTCAAAGATTTCTCAAAGCTTGCTAGACCAATGACCCAATTGTTGAAGAAGGAAACCAAATTCCTATGGAATGAAGCTTGTGAAGCTGCTTTTCAAGAGTTAAAGAAAAGGTTGACTACCGCTCCGGTGTTGACTTTGCCTGAAGATGGTGTAGACTTTGATGTCTATTGTGATGCTTCCAAGATGGGATTGGGTTGTGTACTTATGCAAAGTAGGAAAGTGGTGGCTTATGCTTCGAGACAGTTGACAGTTCATGAAGTGAACTATCCTACTCATGATTTGGAATTGACCGCCGTTGTTCATGCTTTGAAAGTGTGGAGACACTACCTTATTGGTGTTCATTGCCGTATATTCACCGATCACAAAAGTTTAAAGTACATATTTACTCAAAAGGAGTTGAATATGAGACAAAGAAGATGGTTGGAATTGGTGAATGATTATGATTTTGAGTTGTTGTATCATGAAGGGAAGGCTAATGTTGTTGCCGATGCTCTTAGTAGGAAATCTTCTCATTCCTTGAATGTTATGTCGGTTTTGCCCGTTGATCTTTGTATTGAGTTTCGAAAGTTGAAGTTGGAAATTGTTGTGACACCCTCAAATTTGCGGAAAGAAAAAAAAATAATTTAAACTAGATAAAAGATGAAAATACAATACAAAGGTGTCATAAAATAAAAAGGGTCATTACAAAACGGAAATAATATTATACAAAAGAAATATACAAGACGGGAGACATATCTCCCGTATAAATACGGAAATAAAAAGAGTGTATAATAATATACAATCTAAGAACCGAATATAGGTCCAAGGTAAATACTTCGCTCGCTAGCTCGTCAATGTACCCAATGTATGCATCACAAACCTGCCAACCGCATTAAATATAAACACGGAAGCCACAGTCAGTGGGGAGTAACTCCGAGTTCTCCCAGCCACGAAATGTCGAGTTTAATAAAACATGAATAACATAAAAGCAATGTATATGAAAATACAAAACCTTAACATATATGATATGCTTTTCATGTTATGAAACAATTAACTAACATATAACCTAGCATATGAAAGCTATCATGTGAATCCGATAATAAACTATAAGACGAGGTAGGGAAGCTGGTATGCTAGCTCAGAGGTTACCGTTAACATGGCCATGATACACTCAAACCCTAATCAACACGTAATCATGTGAATCAGTTAACAACCGTTAATCCAAACTCTATCAATCCTAGCCGGCTTGCATCTCACCTTCTAGAACTCATAGAATCATACAAACATGAAAGACAAATACTTCTACAAACAGGCATAAGTTCTTAGTCCAGTCAATAGTCGACTTCTGTAAATCGAGGCTATACCACAAGGTAGGAAAACATCCTAGTCCTAGACTGATCAGACCTAGCGACAACAGCTATTCCGTTCCCCGTCCCATGACATAACCGTCTATGAGAAACTCTACTAGGCGACCCCCTAAGCAGAGATGGCTAGTACTTAAGCTGGCTCCATTTCCAAAGGGGAACTAGGCAGCCATGCCCCGACTTGGATATAAACCCACCAAGCCGAGACACAAAAGCTATCATCAGGTGAACATATACTCGTTAAAGACAGTACTTGCCTATCTATGTCATGGTCCAAGCTACTCATTTAGAATTAGAATGGTCAAGACGCCATATATTCATAATTCTCTATGGGTACTTAGTCAACACGACAACAACCATATAATCAACAGTCACGGGAAAAACTTCCTATCATGTGACTAATTGCATATAAAAATCATATTCAAATATCATATCGCCTCATATCTACTAAGGATAATTCATTAATTAAATACAACCTTACTTGAAGACAAATCCCCGACCCGAGTCCCGCGACGGTCATCAGTCAAAACGGGGCTGACTAGATCTTAGTTTGACCAAACCCGTTTGGTCAAACCGGCTAGAAACAGAGTCTTTACCACATAGACTTAGACATAAAAGTCAACATATTCATTACATGTTATTTTATTAAAACTTCTAACATGCGAATTAATATATCATACCAAACCCGTTTGACTAAAAGGATATTAAATTAAACTACGATCTCGTCTTATAATTTCTAACATGTGAGAAATAATAATTTAATGAAAAAACCTTTTTAATTAAATATTTTACTTATTAATATTTCTCGCTTGCTAATTATTACAAAACGCGATAAAAATGACGATAACTCAAAAACCGTCACAAGTCCCAAAGTGGGACCCACGGGCTGATTTTTGGGCCGAACCCAACATGGGCCTGGATGGGCCCACGGGCCTGTGTGGGCTGTTTTGGCAGATTTTCCAACTTTTACTAAAACCGTTTCCTAATATTTCCCGCATGCTTTAACATAATTAAAACAGGTCAAAACAACAACCAACCAATCAAACATCGACCACAACCCACAAAACCAAAAACCCGGGGACCACCCTTGAACCAACCAGACCGGCCTGGACCGGGCCTGAACCGGCCTGAACCGGCCTGGTTTGGGTCCGGTTTTCAGCCCTCCTCCACGGTTCAACCACATCAAACACCAAAGTAATTTCTAACATGTTTTAATCATCAAACAACCATTTTAACAATCATCCATACAAAAATCATGATTATAACAAATCATAAAAAAATGTCAAGAACACTAAACTTGTCATAAATTCATACCACATGATAAAAACAACTACTTATCATATTACTACTAAAAATCCATAAACCATAATAACATGAACCAAAAACAAAGATGAACCAAAAACTAAAGAAACCAAAAGCTATGTAACATATATCCGTCGAGTAACTCGGAATCGTTACCGTAGCTAGACAAGTCAATTAGCACCAAAATAAGAAGTATAAACCAAAAAACCCTCCTACTAATCTTCACCCAAAATATACGAGTCTCCAAACTCGTCTTCAAAATCTTCCCCTATAAGAAAAGACAAGAAAAACATTATTAGAAATTAAACTTGATTTTCCATAAACTAAATGTTGAAAACGATTTTGACGGAATTGAAAATAAACTGTACTAGAAGATGGAGAGCGAAGAGGAGGTTCTAGAATTATAATTTAGGACGAATTTAATTAAGAAATGAAGATTTTATGAGGATTTTGCTCAAGAACGATGAAGAACGGATGAAGAACGCTCAAGAACACTCAAGAACGATTAAAGAAAGTGATAATTTGATCTTAATTTGATTTGTTGAAAAATGAAAAGTTGTTAGTGAGTAGTGGAGTGTAGGGAGCCGTGTAAATATAGAGGGATTAGGAAGTCGGGTTTTGAAATTGTTGTTACGGAATTGACTCGCGATTAATAATTATTTTACGGTAATTGATTAAATATAATTAGCGATTAAGTTAATTACACCAAATATCTAGATATTATGATATTGTAATCAAAAGTAATGAAAATATCAAGGCCTAAGAGAGGACCAAAGGCGCCGTGTGGTATGGTGAGGAATCGGTCTGATTTTGAGCGATTTGCGTAATCTTCGTTGACGGATCGATAAAGTTAATAAATATCTAGATATTATGATTAGTTTAATCAAAACAATTAGAATATCTAATTGTGAGTGGAAAACGATGACATGGGCGCGTGACTCATGCCAATGTCGAGTTTTGGTTTTGTTTCGGGATTTGAGACGATTCGGGAATAGT
>JAIUZE010024049.1:0-12023 GCA_022085475.1 Heliosperma pusillum | reverse complement strand
TTTATTATCGGATTCACATGATAGCGTTCACATGCTAGGTTATTTGTTAGTTATCTGTTTCATAACATGAAAAGCATATCATATATGTTAAAGTTTTGTATTGTCCATATACATTGCTTTTATGTTATTCATGTTTTATTAAACTTGACATTTCGTGGCGGGGAGAACTCGGAGTTACTCCCCACTGACTGTGGCTTCCGTGTTTATATTTAATGCGGTCGAACAGGTGGTGATGCATATTTGGGGTACATTGACGAGCTAGCGAGCGAAGTATTTACCTTGGACCTATATTCGGTTCTTAGATTGTTTATTATTATACACTCTTTTATTTCCGTATTTATACGGGAGATATGTCTCCCGTCTTGTATAATTCTTATGTATAATATTAATTTTCTTTTGTAATGAACCTTTTTATTTATGACACCCTTCGTTATGTATTTAAATTATTTTTTTTCTTTCCGCAAATTTGAGGGTGTCACATACTTTGTGTGTTTGACACAAGTTTCTATAAGATGATTGGTATGACCACAATAGTTAAAAATTAGATACTCAAGTAAATTAACATATTTTATTTTTCTGAAATCACATTCAGAAGGAGTAGATATGCATTTAGAGTGATCCTTAATGCCATAAAATTCATGACCTAATCCCATTTTAATATTATTGTCAAATTGCTCAGTTAAGAAATTTCACACAGTTGTGCTCCCTTCCCTTTTGTCATGAACTTTCCTAGCATGCAAAAGTAGGATTTTAAGAGAATTGGTTTCTTTATGACAAGCATAATGATCAGTCTCTACATTCTTGGACGAACTACTTTGCTTATGGTAGTCACGAAAGTCTTGGAAACGTTTATTGAGAATCAATACTATATCTGAGTGTTGTTTCTTAATATCCTATATTTTAGCTTTAGTGTTCTTTAGTTTCTGAGATGAAGAGTCAATTTCCTTCTCTTGATCTGAGTTTTTAATGTCCTTAGTTTTTATCTCTGTCTTAAGAAGTTCATTGGCTTTTCTCAACTCTAATGTTCTAGCTTCATTAGCTATAACCTTGGCCGTAATATGTTTAATGTTGAGTTCTAACTCTGAGGTTATAGCTTCATTAGCTATAACTTTAGTCTCAAGAGCTATTTTCTCAGCATCCGTGGATTAAGAAGTTGTAGAAGAATTATCCATAACTTTAGAATTCAATTTTCTTGTTTTGGCTTTTAAAAGTTGATTCTCTTTAGCAATGTCAAGGATTTGCTCTTTCAAATCGTTTATTTCAAGAGTTTGTTCATGACATTGGTCAAGGGTTTTCTCAAAGTAATCTATCATTGAAAGTCCTAGACCTCTAATTAGACTCCTCTAATTAGTTCATTAAATTACTTTAACTTAATGATTTAGGATCTAATTATCATGCATGCAAATATAAAAGCATAAATATAAAGATAAGATGAAATTTCCTTACAATGGAAATTTTCGGTCAATATGAGGCACAATAAGAACTCCTTCTTATTGTTCTTGAGCATGTATTTAGTGGATGATCCTCCATAAAATAACCTCCAAAGTAGAAGGTCTCCTTCTTGTTGCACCCAAGATTAAATCCAAATAATCTTAGCTTATTATTAACTAGATAATAAGTAAGATAAATACTACTAATATTATTGTATTACTACACTAGTAATATGGTATGAATATTAGTTTGCATGTGAGTTTAGAGAGATGTTGGAGGTTTTTAGAGAGAAGAAGGAATATAAGCAAAAATGAAGTTTTACAAAATGAGAACAACTCTTGTTCTCTTATGTAGCCATATTTGGCCGGATGGTCATGGCCTATGTGACTCTTATTTTGCTCATTTTTTATTCCCATGCAAATGACTTGAGTGTTGGTGGTAAATGTAATGATCATGGTGTCATAACATAAGGTGGAGTGTAGGATTAGATGAGAACAATCATCATTGATCTCCACTCAAATAATCCGGCCCCAACTAGTGTTATATGGTCCATTTTGATTTTTTGATATTTGTCCCACAAATACTTATAATCATATGTTTAATTATCTTATATAATTAAGTGTTAATTTGATCATATAACAATTAGATGACTCAAATAAATAAATAATATATACTTAACTTTTAAGTAATATTTTACCATTATATCAATATATAATGGGTCCCACAATGTCCAGTTAATTTATTTTACATTTCTTTGTAAATATAATTAACTAATTACCTCTACCTCAAAATATAAGCATAATCTCAACTAATTTAATGAATTAACGATTAATCATTAAATTAAATCTTATTTAATCGTATTAAAATAAGACGTAAAATTTATTCAGTCAGTTATCGTATAATTGACTAATAAACTTAAGTGGAATGAGTTCGCAACTCAATTTCTAATAAATAACTCTCGTAACTAAACGTACATATCAAATATATGTAATGCTCTAATTAAACTGTATGGTATACAAATAATTAGTATTCTATTTGGGTCTCATCCTATAGGTGTGACCTAAATGGATCAGTTGATTACCGCCGTCATACGACAATAACGTCAAACTCTAGTCAGCCAAGCGTTACCGATTTACGTTAATCAACTGACGTGGAGTATCAAAATATACTAATCATGCCACGTATATTCCAAATGAGATTTATTATATAAATGCACTATTTTGGAGGACACTTACTCCAACAATCATAACATTCTTGGGTAATGTTTTGAAATTGCTTCTTAAGACGAACAAAGCTTACCTCTTCACTTTCACTTTTCGAGTCGGATTCTCCTAACAGGCAGAATTCTGATCTCGAATTGCTGCACTCATCATCACTATCAATAATTAGGTCAAGACTAATGTTCTTTAGAGAAAGATTTGCGACCTCCTCATCTTTAGATTCTTTGTCATCTTCAATGTCGAGCTCTTCCCAGCATGATGCTAGCATGACTTTCTTGAATTCTTTTTTAGTCTTGGCCCATTTTGCTTTGTTTTTAATAGTCTTCCATGTAGGATAGTCTTTGATCATGTGGTCAGTCTCACCACATTTGAAGCTTCCTCTATTGGTGAAAGATGGTTTAGACTCATTAGGTTTTTTGTTGAAGGTGTTATTGTTATTGAATTTTGATTGTTTCTTTGAAAAGGTTCTTTATAATATGTTTTTGATATATGACGTTATCATCTTCAAAACCAAATTCACCATCACTGGCTTGCCACACTACACATTTTCTATTGCTAGATTCCTCATCATGCTTATCTAGTTGATGCTCATATGCCATGAGTGAACCTATAAGCTCTTGATAGGTTAAAAGTGAGATCTCTAGATTCCTCAATCGCAATCACCTTGGATGTCCATCTTTTGGAGACACTCCTAAGGAATTTACTTACGATATTCTTGGACTTAAATTTTCTCCCAAGGTTCCGGAGTTCGTTCGTTATGCTAGAAAACCGATCAGTCACAGTGTTGATTGATTCATTCTTCACCATTGAGAAGAGTTCGTACTTTGGGATAAGTATATAAATCCTATGTTTTTTCACAAGAGCATTACCTTCATATGAAAGTTCAATACTATCTTATATTTCCTTGGTTTTAGTACAAGACGAGAATCAATTAAACTTATTGCTTGTCATGTCGTTTTGCAATAATGTCATGGCTTTAAAAATGTTCTCGGCCTTGCAGTAGTCAGCCTCATTCTAGTCTTTCTCATCTTTCTCATAGGTAGTGTCATTTTCATATGTAACTATAATTTTGATCGGTCCATTTTGGATGATCTTCCAACACTCCTAATCATGTCTCTTGATATAGTTTGTCATCATGTTCTTCCAAAGACTATAATTTTCCCCATCAAATATAGGAGCGTTTAAATGCTTGAAATCCATTTCACACGTAGACAGAAAAATAAAATAAAATAAAGGGGCCAATCTCTAGCTATTAGACAATCAAGAGCACGAGGCTCTAACACTAATTGAAAAGTCAATTGATCTGAAATACTTAAGAGGGAGGGGGGGTGAATGGAGCATAAATAAAGTATCCCTACTTTTTCGATTATCCGTATAAGCGTGTGATAGTAATAAGTGGTTAAATTTATTGATTAAACTCAACCCAACTAACGACTTGTAGCGTGTGAAAATAACGAAAAAAAGAAAGATGCATAACAAAGTAAAGAAAGCACGTGACACAAGGGATTTTGAAGTGGTTCAGTTTTACAAATCGAAACCTACACCCACTATTTCTCGATTAATAAGTTTAGTACCTTTCTACGGAATACAAAATTATCAACCCACGTGTACAACTAACGCTAGTTGTAACTCAAGGTTTGAGTACCATTAAATACTCGATTCTATCTTACGTTAATAAGAAAATGTTTTTGATTGTTCCGGGTGTTCACCCAATTGAACGTATAAGAAAAAATTCTAGCACTATTATCCAATAACGATTTTCTCAAAATAATTTGCCAGTTGAAGTGCAGCTTTTCGAAAATAAAGGTTTTGCAAAACAAATATTTTATTTGACAATATTAAGCACGTTTGCGAAATATGAATTCTAGTATGAAAAGCGTAGTTTTAAATGTATGAAATAGTTGAGTATTTATAGTAGAAAGGCAAACTAAGTTTTATTTGCAAACCCTAACTTTAGCCGTGGCCTCCCTTAAGCAACAAGAAAGATATTAGGTTAAATTGAAAACCCTAGTAAACCATGTGCCTCCCTTTTGTGACAAGAAGAAATTAGTTTTAAATCTTACTTAAACCCTAATTGAACCTATGGCCAATCACGAGTACAGCCGGCACATTACCCTTGGCCAGGTGAAACCCAAATTCATTGTTGGGCTTAATAAGATAGATCAGGGTTCAGGTTTGAACATGTATGAAAACCCTAGATAACATGACAACTCATAAGTTGTTTTACTAATCAATACAGAAATCATAATAATATTCAAACATAATAAATTTAAACCTTGATCTACTATAAATATTTTACTTTAAAAGATTATTTTAATATGTATTCAAAAAACCGTTTTTGCGACACCACACGATTTCGCAATAAAGTAAACACATAGATTTGCAGCGGAAAACACGGGATTTTTAAAAACTTTAAAAGCAAAATCGCAAATGTCACTATATTATAAAACCATAACTTTGTTTAAAAAATCGTTTATACAAATTTTAACTTAAATAAATACAATGGACACCGATCCCTTGATATGTACACAATTAAGATAATAAACTAATATAAACGGCAACCCTAAGGGTGAATCGCTGCAAGTACAATGCTCACTAGCTCACTCGTCACAACCCCATCCAACAGCAACCTGCAACGTGTTCATTCATGAAACATGAATGCCACAGTTAGTGGGGAGTAACTCGGGATTCTCCCAGCTATATCATATCAAAACGCACATAAACAAGTATAGAACATATATCATTATGCATACATACATATCATGTGAATTATAAGTAGAACATTTCATAATAACACTACATAGGCGTATGAACCATCATTCATATCATTAACATGCGACATAGACTCAGGGAAGAGTCCCCTTTGCAACTACATGGATCATCGTTGACTTTCATCTCATTATTAATGACCATGTTGTTGAGAAGGTTAGGAACTCGACATACAAACCAAACACAAACATCTACCAATTCCATGTATACAATACAATATGTAATCAAACATAAGCAAACACACTCTCACGGTAAATGACACGCTCTAGCATATGCACTATGCAAGACCAGACAACTCTAGACTCAAATCCTCTTGTTAGGACTATGATAATAATACGGTCCTAGTCTAAACCTTGCTAGACTGTCGGGACAAGACGTGTACCCGATTCGACATGTGGCTAGACGTGCACACATCCAAGACTCGGTCAAACACAGAAGCCGAGTACCCCAAATCTGGCAGTACGGACAACGGTAGAGGCGGAAAGAGAATGAGTGTACCTAAACTCGGTAGTACGGCCAACGAGAAAGGTTGTCTCAAAATCAAAATATCATACTCTGGTAGTATGGCCATTGGAGATGAACGATCAAGTACAGTCAAGCGAGTACGCTACATGCACTAACACCACCTTACAAGGATACAACATTTGACAGCCGGACCGACCAACGCATTGCGTTCGCCTCCTAACAACGTCGTCATATCCCCACTAAAAAAATGCACAAGCATTAAGGTTGTACCCCTATCGCTCCGACATTACGCCTAATGAGTATAGAGGTGCAACCGGGAAATGAGAGTTCAAAACATCCAATCAATAAGACACGATTTATCATTAAAGGCATAATCGACTCACAAGGGGAACATAACTAAAACCGTCACTAAACATGTGAGAAAGGCATAATATAAATGTAACAATTATAAAAATGATTCAATAAGTGATACATAAGCATTAGACCAAGTTTCAGAAGTATAATGAATAAGAAACATAGATCCCATCTCAAAACAACATGTTTGGAATCCGTCTAAAATAAGGGTCCACTTCAAACGATAATAACTAAAGTTATAGACATGAAAATCCATAAACTTTAAATGGAGATGATAGGTTATTCTCTTACGGTTCCTACGGTAGGTCACACGCCCCAAACAGATAAGTAACGAATGAGATATTACCATTTGATGAAAAGGGGTCGGATTGAACCCGCCCGGGTTAAAAGTATTCTGCTGGGGTTCAAAGCTCGACCCCATCCGGGTTGGACTGGACCCGCCCGAATTCTATTCAAACCCTCAAGGGTTCAAGCCAAAATTCACCCAAACTTCAAGTTTAAGCCAAACAAGTTCATACCGATTTGTAATTACCAACATAAACCATCATAAATCACCATTTAACATAATATATGAGCATCATAACATTCCATATGACATTAAAAGCATAATTAAATTATTATTTAAAACTTATTTATAGGTTTAAGCAACAAGAAGGTAATTCATCATAAAAACCACCATGTTTCCATCAAATTGGGACATACAAGATGCAATTCAAGAATTAAATATATTGTAGTCATAGATCTATACTAGTATCTACACAAGAGCTCGTCTTTTACATGATAACTAGCCTAAAACACGTAGAAATAAACATAAAATGTGATACCAAGTAACCCGTCAACATTGCCTTGATTAGCAATTCAAATCCTTGATTCCCAAGCTAACCATCAACCCACACGAATTCCTTGACCCAAAATCTTCAAAATCAACTTTTCCCGACAAATAACGAGATAAGAACCCAAACCGATGTTTTTAAAAAATTGGACTTAAAAGAAAGTTAGAATATTTAAACTTTTATTATATAGAAAGAAGGAGGGAAGTGAGAGGATTCCGGAACACTAACCGGAATTAAATTCCGTTAAAAAACGAAGAAATTACGTTCGTCTTAAGATTAGATCTAGAAAAAATGGGTTTTATAAAAAGTTGGAGGAAAGGTATATTTTATGATATGAAAAGGAAGAGGAGAATGAGAGGAGAAGATTGATGTAAAAATTATGAAGTATCGTTGAGAGACGAAGAAATGACACCCGTCTTAAGTTTATAAAGTTATGGAGGTTTAATGGGGTTTTTGGTGTTAATGGAAGGGATAAAGGTGATAGAATGTCGCTGAAAAATAAGGAGGAAGGTGGAGGGATAAATGAGTTTATTTTGAGAAGGTAAATAATAGAAGCCCCAAATTTCATATCGGGTCAACTCACTTGGATTTTCGCGTAAAATCCGATTATGGGCTCATAACGGACTGAAATGCGACGGTTTCTACCTAACTAAACTAAATTTAATTTAACATTAATACAAAGCTACAAAACCATAAATTATAGGTTTTAATTATTTTAATCATTAAAAGTAAACGGGATATTATAAAATTAACGACTTAGTGAATAACCATTATTATAAAATCGGGGGTGTAACAGTTTTGAAAGATTCAAACAGTTGCACTGTACCTCGCAGCTCCAAAGTTATAGTAACTTCACCTATAACTTTGAGTTTGGTAAGTAAGATTATAGTTAAAACAGCTATAAATCTACTTCCCAAATTTAATCTGAAAATTATGGTTATTCAACGACGACCTATACTACAAAATCTTCGTGGAGATCTTCAGTATGTTGATCATCATTTCATTCAAGTCACGAGCTCTTCATCTTAAGCTCCACAAGTTTCTTTAAGACTTCGTCTTTGATCTTGAGCTTGATAGTCACCAAAGTTATAGTAGAAACACCTATAACTTTGCTTGAACATTTCCAAAGTTATAGTACAATGACCTATAACTTAGATTCACCTTTGCTTTACAAATCATCAAGGTTATAGCTAAACTGGTTATAACTTCAAGTGCCAAACCACGCTAAATCTATCCTCAACTTAAGCAAACGATTACAAGCGCGAGCATATACATTATACAAGCATAGATGTTATTATCAAAACATAATCATATAACTATATGGTTCAACAGAAATATATGCGACTCGGTTTGGGTTGAAGGTTTCTCTACCGCAATCAGCCAATAGGCTCTCGATGAAGTCGAGATACATGTGTTAAAATCGCACCTAATTGACCAGACATAAGTCGTATTGAATATTAAAAAGCATAAGAGATTATCTCATTCAAAGTAATCGGACATCACGAAGCAGCTAAATGGACAGAGTTTGTGTCATCTAACTCCTAATTTAAATCATTAAATATACAATGTTGGATATTAGGAGGAGGAGAGCATTTGTTTAGTCGAGCCATGGACAGAGGTTATTCCTAAGAGAGAGCCACTCTTTACTGGCCTGACATTGATCGTGATCATCCATGAAGTCTATATTCTAGCCATCAAGAGGACCCACACGGCCCATTCCTAATGTTGAAAACCTGGTCCCCATTTTCCGTCTTGAAACCATCCAAGACGTGGCCTATGTTCATATAACTTAAATCCAAAACCGTGTTCTAGCCCTCGAAACTATGGTCCTAGGAGAAGAACCTATACCTTAAGGTCCCAACATTCTTACTCCTAATGGTCACACTCCCAATGGTCCTACTCCTAATCGTCTTACTCCTAATGGTCTCACACCAAATGGTCCAAGCGTCCTCGAAATGGAACCTTCTTCACTTACTGTCGCGGTGAAACATCTCCTATAATTAAAAGAGCAACCCATGTATATAAAAGTAGGCGATGTAACTTTAAATCCTCAACCTTCTTCAGGTTTCACCATGGGTAACTCTAGACTAAGTCTAAGTGTATTATCCCCAGCGAAGTCGCCAAACTATGGACATCGCCACCCGATCGCCATTGCGCAACGGTACATATTCGCCCACAGAGCTTGTAACAACCCGAAAAGTACCCGATTTTTCTAGTAAAAATATTTACTAACACTTTTCAGTAGAACTTAAGTTTTTAAAATAGGAATTTTTGTTCCGAGTCTTATTTTGAAATTCCGCGTTCGTATTTGGAATTTTTGAGTGATTTCATGAAAAGCCCGTTTTTAGTCGTCTTTGGCTTTTCTTGACTTTTAAGTCGTCTTTGACTTTTCTTGACTTTTTAAAAGTTGTCATTGACTTTTCTTGACTTTTAAGTCGTCCTAAGCTTTTCTTGACTTTTAAGTCATCTTCGACTTTTCTCGACTTTTCAGTCAACTTGACTTCCGTTGACTTTTTCCCGACTCGCCTCATAAGTTTGAGGACCGAAATTTTATTTAAAAAAATAATATTTTTGATTTATTTTTATTTAGATTTATTAAGATTTATCATAATTTAATATAATTATTTTGAATTTATTCGGAATTTAAAGAATAACGTTTACGTTTTTAACCGAACGTCATTTAACTATTCCCGACTCATCGTAAATCCCGTAACAAAATCGAAACTCGACTTTGGCATGAGTCACACGCCCATGTCATCGTTTTCCACTCACTTGAGATATTTTAATTGTTTCGATTAAACTAATACAAATATCTAAGATATTTGTAGCTTTATCGATCCGTCCGTTTAAATTACGCAAATCGCTCAAAATCAGACCCGATTCCTCTCCATTTCACACACGCCCCATGTCACCTATTTTTCCACTCATATTAGATCTTTTAATTAATATGATTAAACTAATAAAAATATCTAAGATATTTGTAACTTTATCGGTCTGTCAACTTAAATTCCGCAATCGCTTAAAAACAGACCCGATTTCTCTTCTTTTCTCACGTCTCTTTCTCCTCTCTTAAAGCTTGATATTTTCTTTCTTTTCATTACTCACTACCAACTTTTCATTTTCCAACAAATCAACTTAAGATCAAATTAATCGTTCTTCATCGTTCTTGAACGTTCTTCGTCGTTCTTCATTCGTTCTTCGTCGTTCTTGAGCAAAATCCTCATAAAACCTTCATTTCTTATTCAAATCCGTCCTAACTTATATTTCTAGAATCTCCTCTTCGCTCTCCATCTTCAAGTACGTTTTATTTTAAATTCCGACAAAATCGTTTTCAACACTTTAATTATGGAAAATCAAGTTTTAAGTTCTAATAATGTTTTCTTGTCATTTCTTATAGGGGAAGATTTTGAAGACGAGTTTGGTGACTCGTATATTTTAGGAGAAGACTAGAAGACGGGTTTCTTATTTTCTTAGTTCTTATTATTTTGGTGCTACTTGATTTTAGCTAGCTAAGGTAACGATTCCGAGTTACTCGACGAAAAATGTTACATATCTTTAGTTGTTGTTTATGATTTACGGTTTTTAATTAGTAACATGATAAGTAATCATTTTTATCATGTTGTATGAATTTATAAACATGTTGGTGTCCTTGACATATTTTTATGATTTCTTCATAATCATGATTTTAATTTGCATGATGGTTGAATTGGATGTTAAAAATGGATGTTGTTAATTAAAAACATGTTAGAATTAATTTGGAATGGAGGTTGTTTGAACCGTGGAATTTGGCCGGAAAAACCAGCCCAAACCGGCCGGTTCAGGCCCGGTTCAGGCCGGTCCTGGTCCGGTCTGGATTGGTCCGGGTTTTGGTCTTTGGGTTGTGTCGATGTTTGATTGTTTGGTTATTGTTTTGACGGGTTTTAATTATGTTAAAGCATGCGGGAAATATTAGGAAACGGTTTTAGTAAAGTCTTTAAAACAGCCAAAACAGGCCCAAACCAGCCGTGGGGCCCAGTCCAGGCTCGTGTCAAGTCGGCCCAAATCAGCCCGTGGGTCCCCTTACTTAGACTTGTGACGGTTTTTGAGTTATTGTTATTTTATCGCGTTTTGTAATAATTAGCAAGCGAGAAATATTAATAAGTAAAATATTTAATTAACAGGTTTTTCATTAAATTATTATTTCTCACATGTTAGAAATTATAAGACGAGATCGTAGTTTAATTTAATACCCTTTTAGTCAAACGGGTTTTGGTATGATATAATAATTCACATGTTAGAAGTTTTAATAAAATAACATGTAATGAATATGTTGATTTTATGTCTAAGTCTAATTGGTAAAGACTCTGTTTCTAGCCGGTTTGACCAAACGGGTTTGGTCAACCTAAGATCTAGTCAGCCCCGTTTTGACTGATGACCCGTCGCGGGACTCGGGTCGGGGATTTGTCTTCAAGTAAGGTTGTATTTAATTAATGAATTAGCCTTAGTAGATATGAGGCGATATGATATTTGATTATGATTTATATGCATTTAGTCACATGATAGGAAGTTTTCCCGTGACTGTTTGATTATATGGTTGGTGTCGTGTTGACTAAGTACCCATAAAGAATTATGAGTATATGGCGTCTTGACCATTCTAATTCTAAATGAGTATCTTGGACCATGACATTGATAGGCCGTACTATCTTTAACGAGCATATGGAGTTTGCCGCTTGATAGCTTCTGTGTCCCGGCTTGGTGGGTTTATATCCAAGTCGGGGTATGGCTGCCATTGTTTCCACTTTGGGAAATGGATCCAGTTTAAGTACTAGCCAACCCCTTTGATGGATCTTCTTAGGGTGTACTCATGTGATTGTATCATGGGTCTTGGATGCGATGGATCTTCGCATTTCTCTGGGTCTGCGCAGTCTAGGTTTAGGGTTGAGTCGTATCTTGGACATGTTTCTGGAGAGGA
>JAIUZE010024046.1:0-29439 GCA_022085475.1 Heliosperma pusillum | reverse complement strand
AAGTATTGTGTTGGAGAGTTTTTAAAAGTTTGTATTATAATCATTACAATAGGGAAATTTACATCATAAAAAATTAATTTAGAAAAGTATCATAAATAATAATTTTGATGATAAACTACTTAATGTGTTATTTGTCCCAAATTGAAAAACAGTGTATCTGTGGTGAATATATATATATATATATATATAATAAATCTCCTCTCTCTCTCTCCTCTCTCTCCTCTTCTCTCCCTTCTCCTCTATCTCCTCATCTCTCGCTTCATCTACTTACATCTCTCTCTCTCTCTCTTTCTCCGCCTCCCTGTCTCTCGTCCCTCTATACTCCCCTCTCCCCCTTCTCCCTGAGATGAAGTGATCATAAATATGATTATAAATATGAGTCATTTTAGTCTCTTAAGTATTATATTAAAGAACTCTTAAATTATTTTTATTATTATCTCCCCAATAGCGAAATTTTCATCAAAAAAATTAATTAAGGAAAGTATCAACAATAATAATTTAGGAAAGTATTATATAGGTAATAATATTGATGGTGTACTACTTAATATTTTATTTGTCCTAAGTATGGTAAATATACACGTATAAATAGTATAACTTTCCCACATCGGAAAATTATCATAAGGTGGGGTGATCCTATAATTATAAATAGAAGTCATATTTAGACCTTAGATATCAAGCCAAAATCTTTAAAATATCTTAAATATTGTCTTAGAAAGCTCTTAAAAGTTTGTATTATAATCTGCATATTAGTAAAACTTACATAATTAAAAATTAACTTAGGAAAGTATCATAAAAAAATAAAGTGGAAAATCTTTTAATTATTTCAATTTACATTTCCTATATTATATTCAAGTGGCGTTTATATTTTTTACATAAAAACTTTTACATTTCATTTCACAAAAACAAATATTGTAAAATTGAGTCATCCTTCGAACTTAGATATCAACACAAAATCTTTTGAATCTCTAAATTAACTTTTTATAGATCTCTTCAAAGTTTGTATTATTATCTCTAGCTTAATAAAATTTACATCATCAAAATTAATTTAGGAAAGTATCATAAATAATAATTTAAGAAATTATCATAAATAATAATTTTAATGGTGTACTACTTAACATGTTATTTGTCCCACATTGAAAAATAATGTAAGTGTGTTGAATATACTACACGTATAAATAGAAGAATTGTCCCACATCGGAAAAATATCATAAGGTGGGGTGTCATGTGATTATAAATAGGACTCGTCTTTGGAACTTAGATATTAATCCGAAATCGTTTAAGTCTATTAAAATATTCTATTAATTATAAAAATAATATAATTAGATTCTTGGTAAAAAAAAAATACTATCATTACAGTATCGAATATCATATTATTTGCACATATTTGGTGTAATTCTTAATATGTTATTTATCTCACATTGAAAAATAATGTTGGTGTGGTGAATATAGTACCTATAAATAATAGAATTGTCCCATATTAGACATTTACCATAATTAGGTGGGGTGAACATATAATTGCAAATATGAGTCATATTAGGAACTTATGTAAACAAAAAATCTTTTGAGCCACTTAAGTATTATCTTAGAGATCTTAATTCTTATATACCCCAGATCATTTTTTGTGTGTTAATGTATCAATCAGAACATACGTACACCTATTAAATGATTGAACGGGAGGGTTATGTTAATTTTTTCGGGTCATTATATATATATATATATATATATATATATATATATATATATATATATATATATATATATATATATATATATATCCCCTCCGTCCTGGTCAATTCTTTTTAGGGTGTCTCAGTTAATTGTTGTCATTTCTATATTATGAATGTTTTCTATGAATAATTTGATCACTCAATGAGACTATTGTCCATTTGCCATTCACTAAGTGGAACCACAAATGGCCCCCTACTATTTCCTTGGTCTTTGTGCCAAAATGAAAGGATAATAAATTCATCGGGACAGAGGGAGTAGATCAAATATAACTTGAGTCCTAGCAAGATTGATAAAATATGGTTAAAACTAGCTTAATACCCGTGCAAAGGTGCACGGGCATATCCAATTTCATTAAATAAAAAATAGTCTATAACTTTTAAATAGATTAAATGGAGAATTTGACATATGAACACTCCCACATTGTGTTTTGGTATGTCTTAAACTTGCCTTATTTCTACTACTCATTCACTTTTTCTTTTTCATCTTTTAGTATAAAACGTTAAACATATTTATCAATATGTATATGGTTTCCTTTTCTTTTATTGAAGATTTTGATGTTAACGTATACAAAGTATCCTTAGCCTAAAAGAACAACCAATTGATCTCTCTTAAGATGGATAGATTCGTTTTAAGGATAAAACGGGTGAAATACTACCCCATTTGGCTAGATAGGACAATTATTTTGCTAGTCCTATGAATTTTTTTTGTTTTACCCATACTATATATCCGTCATAAATGGTAATCTGTGAAAAACAAAAGGGAAGAAAATATAAGGGAGGGAGCACATGTCTATGACAAACACCATTCCAATGATGGGATTCTATTTAAATTGTTATACATCAATTAATCTTACATGTCGATTTCAAAATGTCATCTTGATTTTGTATCTCGATACAAAGCATCTCGATTTCAAATTGTCATCTTGATTTGCTTACCTTTTATTATAATACACTTTACTACCTTTTATTATAATACACCTTACAAACAATAGAAAGGTAAATAAATAAATAGAAAAGGTAAGGAGGGAGTATTTATAATCAACCAAGCAAATCAACAAAAGTGAGATTGTGAATTCAAAGTTATAATTAATAAAACAGAAGTGTCTTATCGATTATACGTCTTAAACCTTAAGACCGGCTAAATAATACCACATGTGGCTAATAGGGAAAAATATTAGCATTTCCTAGACAACTTGTCATGTGATTTGATATATATTTAACCCGTCTTAAACTTAAGACGGATAATGTCATTTGTGTTAATAAAGACCAACTTAGGCATAAGAAAATTTAATATATTACTCGGTATCTCACAATACAATCTACCTATGAACAATCAAGTATGTAAGACCCGGATACAACTAAACATATATAATTTACACCGTACCATCATATCATAATAAGCCATCAAATAAACACTTTGAGAGCTAACATGTTAGTGTAAGTTTTTTAATTTAAATTAACATGTTCTGGTCTCATAATAAACTTATTTTATTTTATAGGAAATATCATACGTACAATTAGTTAAGAGAGATTATTAGCCTTCAAATTCCATTTCCAAATTCTCTAAAATATAAGCAAGCAAATAACTAATCGGGCTTCCACAATTTTTTTTGTAAACTTATAATTCAACCCGACGATTTTTATAGCATATAAAGAAATGACAAAAACTTTCAAAATTTGATTATACAAATAAAATAATTCAATATATAATCACTTAATTTGGTACAATATATGTAAAAGGGGTTATAAAAACAAACAATTAACCATAAAAAACATAATTAATTACACAAATACCAAATAAAATCATCAAAACCATACGCAGTACATCTTAACAAACTACTCCGTAAGATACAACAATTTTATTCACTAATAATTAAAAAAAATCATATAAATTGATATGAGAAATATCAAAATTCTAAACCATTCAATTATAGAAATCATGACATAAGAAAATAAACAACATGATGGAAAATATTTTCTATAGAGTGAGATGAATGATCTGAAATGTAAATTTGAAGGACGCATAATAGATTTTAAAAAGCAAGATTTCTTATTCTTAAAAAAATGTTGGTATCTTTTAAAAATGTATAGGAATGTTAAGGAATATCTTTTGGATTGACTGTAACTTTTATTTCATATTCAATTATTTTTATGCCTTATTGTATGTTGTGTAAAAATTGGTAATGGGTACTAAAAAAATATTTCATTCAATTTTTATGACAATGCATTAGCATTTTCCAATAGATGGGTTGAGCGGGAAAATAGTAGTAGATGGAGAGCCTTATGACTGACACGTGTCATAGTGATTCTTCTTTTATAGTTATTATATAGATATATAGATGTAAGTTAAAACAATATATCAATATTATAGTCTTAAAATTTTAAAAGTTTATTTTTAATAAGTTAATAATTGTTATAGAAAATTTATGAAAATCATACTCCATTTAATGTATACTCGTGCATTACACGGGCATAAAATATAGTAATTTAATATTCAGAGCTAACGCGGTTGCCTAAATTGCGTATAGGTTCCCCGGGCTCAAATTAGCAAAGAAAGAGAAAAAGTTAAAAATGCATGAATAATAATGCCTTCGTCCCGGTCACTTAGCTCGTTTATCTTTACTTTTCGCACAAAGATTAAGAAAAGGGAAGAGACCCTTTGTAGTTAATGGTATTGAATAATATGCGGATAATAGTCTCATTGAGTGTTCAAAGAATCTATTAAAAATATTTCTAATATATAAAGGTAAACAAATAAATGAAACGTTTTAAACAAAAAAATGGCAAGTGTAAGCAAATCACCCGAATGGAGGAAATAACTTACAGCAAAAGGAATGGCCATTTTGACAAACTTGAAGTCATCAAGCTTAAACTTGACAGTGACCAACACCCTTGGCCAAAGCTCAACTCCATGACCTCCTCTAATCACACTTTTCATGTCTTTTACCCATAAAACTTTCCCTAATAACCTCAACCCAAACACTATTGTAAACCATAATGTCTTGATAAATCCCCATAAACTTTTCTCCTTCCAATTCTTCATTCTCTTTTTAATTGCATGATTATTATCATCTTTCCCCACGATATTATTATGATAATTATCAACACCCTTTTTCCCAAAACATGCTGAAAGCATAGACATCAAAGAAGCACCATCACCCAAGGCATGATGAACTCTTAGCACCACACAATTCATGGCCTTCAACACATGTATCTCCCACAAGGGCTTGTTTTTGCTTAGTGGGGTCGACACCGAAATGTCGGCCAAGTAAGCATTGAGCTCTGTCTCCTGATATTTCTCGCCGCCTTCTGAGTGGCCTTTCGGGTGGATAATGACATGATCGTCGATGTTGACATGGGTTCTTTTCCAACGGTCGACGCCTTTGCAGTCTTTTACCATGAGACTGCAAAATCTAGGGTGTTTGAGCATGATGGAGTTAGAGAAAGCCATTTTTAGGGCTTCTATGTCAATGGGATTCTTTAGGCCCATTGCACAGTTGATTATTTGTTCTGTTTGTGGAAGCAGGCACATTCTACTAATGGGTGACTTAAGGGCTTCACTATTACCATCATGCTCAATATTATCTCTACTCATCTTAATTCTCTTTAATGGGATACAAAAAAACCTTCAATTTTGTAGGGTTTCCCAGACACTTTTCAGTGGGATATAAGAGAAGAACTCTTTTAATACTCTTGGTTAGACAAGGCAACCGTGTCGTGTCGGGTTCGTATTCGTTTCACATATTAAATGGGTCATGACTCATCAAGCCTCAACCCTAATCCGTTAATTTTGTGTCGGTTTCGTGTCGTGTTTTGTGTCATGTCAATATTTGGAAAGTGAACTATATTTATTTGATGAAGGATCAATAACAATTAGGATTATATTAGGGTCATTCGTATCGGGTTCGTTTTTTTAGAGCTCAATTTTAACCTGACCCAATTAAATTTCGTGTCGTGTTCGTGTCAACCCATTTCTATAAATGGGTTAATGCGTCAGTAAATCTCAACCCAAATTCGTTAGTTTCGTGTCAGATTCGTATCGTGTCATTGTTTAACTAGGCATTTGGAAGACACAATTTTTGTTCGACATTTAATTTAGTTTGGATTGATGTTTGGAATGACAAAAGAACGACACGACTTCTTTTGAGTTTAAACTAACAATACATGTATCACTCGAGATATATCCGATCAAGTTAGAATAAAGGAAAATTATCAATATGGGTGCCTGAGTTTTGGCCTAATGTTAATATAGGTGCCTAAGGTTTGCACAATTTCAATTTGGGTACCTCAGATTTGATTGTAGCTTCAATTTGGGTACCCAAGATTTGGTTAGTTTCACTTTAGGTACCTAAGATTTAGTTAGTTTCACTTTAGGTGCCCAAGGTTTGAACTAATACTATTTTGAGTATTTTTACTTAAAATAATACGGAGTATTTTTTAATAACCTAATTAGTAATGTTATACTAATATTTTAATAACCTAATTATTCATGGTAGTTCCCGAGTTTAAAGACGGGTAATTTAATTCAAAGTCTTATTTAACGTCGCCGGTTAAAAAATGAGATCACTCGATCTACACAATGACGGAGTCAAAAAAAATGTGTGTTGAAATTTAACGTGTTTGCGGCAACTTTGTGAGATTATCATCAATCTTTACCGGATTCTGTGTTTTTTTTATAAGGTAAGAAAATTACCGTATTCTGTGTTGTATGTTGTTTTTTAACTTTTTGGTTTGCGAATTAGAATACTGCTTGCAACACAAAATTTCAATACAAATTTTTTTAATAGGCAATTCCATACAACTTGTAGCAATCAAGTTTGTGCAGTCTTGCGGCACTAAATATTGGTGGAGCCGAGAAACTGTTAAGCACAAGCGATACCATGTTATTGAATTATAGCCTCTACAAGTCTACAACTAACTCAAAATTCCAATTTTACGGTTTTTCTTTCTTAAATTAAAACATGGAGATATGTCTTTTTTTGTGTGTAATATGTTATATTTTTACGTTATTCTGTCTTAAACTAAAATATGGGGATACAGTTCAATATATAGACTCGGCAGCAAAATCATTTATAGATAATATCATGACTAGTCATTAAAATATTCAAAACAATTATGTCAAATTTTTCCAAAAAAAAAAAATTGAACACTTTAACGAATTAATATATTAAGCAAAATATAATAATGTAAATATATTTTTCGGAGAAAATAAAAATCATTTGTTAAAATATTATCTATACTTAATACTTAATAATTATAACACAATAATTATCAAGACTATTGAGATATTTTAATATTCTACATTACTTATTAGGTTAATAAAAAAATATTATTTTAAGTAAAATTACCCAAAATCGTAATTGTATTAGTTCAAACTTTGGGCACCTAAAGTGAAACTAACCAAACCTTGGGTACCCAAAATGAAACTACAATTAAACCCGAGGTACCCAAATTGAGATTGTGCAAACCTTAGGCACCCATATTGAAATTAGGCCAAACCTCAGGCATCCATATTGATAATTTTCCTAGAATAAACCCTTTTATTCAAAATAGTTTGTGTTGATTAATAATTGAGGTATGGACCAGCATTGAAGTGTTGCCCAAGTGAAGCAAAGAGGTAGGACCAATAATAAATTCAATAGTACTGAATTTACCGGTGAATCATAAAGGGTATGTACGCTATTATCTACTCCGAGTGATGGTCATTTATAAACTCTAAAGTGATGGTCATGTGATTCATGTCTGTTGATACTGAACTGTCTAAGCAGGTAGTGAACTGTCTAAGCTATCAGTGTCCTGATATACTTCTTCTGGTTGAAAACCAAACACTTTTTTTTATTTTTTAACACTATTTATAAATGAAGAATTTTCAAATTTCGGTGCAATAAATTTGAGAAATTATAGTTGTGTGATATATTGTTTGATTCGCCTTTATTTGATTCGCCTTTATAAGTACAATAAATTTGAGAAATTATAGTTGCGTGATATATTTAACTTTTATATTTTTTAATCATGTAAGAGTCAAAATATTTACAATTTGTGCATTGACTATTGACAAATGTGTAAAGACAAAGGGTAGGAGATGGAAGTGAGCCGTGTCGGGCGGTGCCTCATGCCGGTCCACTGTGCCTATAGAAGAAAGTGGCACTCCCCAGGCCCATGAAAGTGGGCTCCATGTCGTGTCGTGCCAGTCTAATGAAAATGGCAGCCTAGGCACCAACCACAGCTCACGCGTGTTGTGTCGTGCAATGCTTGAGCATGCATGCCTTAACAATTCTTCCACTTTAATCCAATAATTTTGTGTTTTGAGCGTGCTCAAGCGTGTCGTGCTGCACCGTGCCTAGGGACGGCCTTTTTTACTCAAACATCGACCCATGGCTTGCCAAATCGTGTTGGGCCGTGCCATTTCCGTGTTGTGCTAAAATGGGCCGTGGGTCGTGCTTGCCTACCCAACTGCTCGTGTGCTCGCTTCCATCTCTTGAAATTGAATGGAGATAGTATTATTTTAAAATTAGTGTAGCCTTGAATAGTTAAGAATCCTATTCACTGTATTGGTCGAAGTGTTATATATGCTTTCACACAAAAAATGACTATCTAATACTCTCCCCATTTCACGCTGATTGTCCCAATTTAACAAAAAGTCATAGTTAAGAAAAATCGTGTAATAGCATAAATGGTTTTTGACCAATAAACTTAAATACAACATTTAATAAGCAAAATGTGAAATGAGAAGTTATTTAACTAGGGGTATTATAAGTATTTGATTTTTATTTTCTATATTTTAGAAATAGGACAATTATTTTGGAATATGGACATCAGAAAAAAAATATAATAAACTTGAAATAATAGAGGGAGTATCAGTGTATCACCCATATTGAATCTCAGTACCATCACCTTGATTTAAAAAAAATTTAAGAAAAAAAGGAATTAATAAAGGTTTTAAACTTTGTGTCAAACACTTAAGGGTAAAAAAGATAATTATGTGAGTGATTTTTGGAAATAGTATGATTCTACTAAAAAGAAAAAAATAATGAAATTTGTGTTGTGAAATACAGGGAGAGATGATTATAGAGAGAAGGTACTGATAATATAAGAGAGAGAACTTTCTCCTTAATCCATCATAAGGGATATATATATACATAATACAATAGGATAGACTTTTCATAAGATAATATATTTTAGACTCCACTATGATATGAACATCCATATAATAATATTTCATAATACTCCCCTTTGTTTATTACTGAAAAACATGTCTCGTTAAAAACCTTACTAGAAAAACCTTGTTGGAAAAATACTAGAAAGAAAAAGATTACATTAATCTTCAAACACGGATAACAAGCTGCCATGTTAAAACTTTTCAATGGAAATCTCAGTCAGACAAAACCATATATAAGGAAAAAGAGTATCGAGCGTGTATACTCCCTCTGATAATTACATAACTTGATATAACTTGAAATGATCCATATTTTGATGAAACGTCACGATCGTTAAAAACCTTCAAACAATAGAAATCTTTGACAGTATCTATATCATATATCTTGGGAACACATAATATATATGGATATGTGCGTTTCATTATAACTCTTTGATCTTCATTTGAAATAATACTTCCATGATTATGATAGGAAATACTTTTAAATCTTCTCAATAGATGACATAACATTTATATCCTAAACAAGTGTCATCCAACAATCATGATGACCCTAACTATAGCGTATGAATGCGCTTATATTGCTAGCTAATTAAAAACCTTGCTAGAAAAAAAATCCATTAGGATATAGGCGAGGGGGAAAAAGAGTGTAGTGGTCATCCATTCAATTAGATATCTTCGTGAGAACCAGCTCATTAGTGAATAATAATCAACTTAATACATCAATGATTTTATATTTTATTGTATGGATTGTCATTCCCATTTTAGACTTCCACTACATATTCCAATCGTTGTGGTACTTCTGGAACATAAACTAATTTTACGTGTTGAACAAGAAATTCATTCAAATCGTAAATCTCATATATAACAAGTCTAATTATGAAAGTATAATTGCAAACCAAAAGTTCCTATAAAACTTTGGGGGCTTTAATAGGATAAATACCTAAAATTATATATAACATACTATTAATGACAACTCAATACAATAACAACCATATTTTTATGATAATACCTACTTATAAGTTATACTCACCCACCATTTCTAAAACATTTTGCATCATTTTTAAAACATTGTATTTTAATTTGATAATACTTTCTCCATTGTACTTGTTATCCTACTTTCAACTTTGGTAAGATTTAAAAAATAGATGAGAAATTACTACTCTACCCTATTTTATTTTGATATACAAAGTGGTAGTTAAAAGATTAGAGGTAATAGTGATAGACTAATAGGCCACCCATTTTAGTGTATCAAATTTAGAAAGGGGCCATTAATTTGGGATAAATTTCGAAAAAAAAGAGGAGTATGAAAGGGGCATGGAAAGAGTAGCAAGAAAGACTATGAAATAACCCACGAAGATTGCACCAAAAATCAGGTGAAGCTAAATAGCAAGTAACACGCTCAAAAGGGGTAAAAGCGGTAAATTTAAATGTCCATCATTCAAGCTATTGCCTAAGTCATCACGAGCAATCGAATCAATACCCATAAATAAAAAAGTAGCGCACAAGGAGGCACCTAATCAATAGGGGCATGACGCGGGGTTTTTGTCGCCCTACCCCGGCCAAAACAAATTTATAATCTCAACTACTAATGTAGTAGCGGTAGTCGAGGTCGATCCACAGAGAGGTCAAGGATTGAGTACAAGTTCGTCTTAAATTATAAGCTAGCTACGCAAATCATGAAGTGGTAAAGATTAAGCTTATATCTAAGCTAAAAACTAAATAAGTCAACTAAACTAACTAAACAAGTAACAAAAATAATGGTCTAAACAATAAGAAAGGCCTAGGGCTCGATTACACCACTAACAAGTTTCTTTCACATTCATAAGTCTCTTTAACTAGTTGTCAAGCAATCGGTTTAAGAGGAAAACGCCTCAAGGTATCTCTCGCCCCCTCCCGGGTTCGCGGTCAATACAAGTAGTCCCGATTACCTCCCTCCCGGGTTCGCAGCCGATATCTTAGGACACAACTAGAACCCACTCCCATGGTATCCTAGCGATGGTCTAAGTCCTTAGGTCCGCATCTAATTTCCCAATTATCCCCCTCCCTTTCCCAAGGGTAGGCTTCTAATTGAAGGTCAAGGGCACCCCACCTCGGTTCTCACTCCCGTGTTCAACCTAAGTCGGTGAAACTAGTCAAGTAAAATAACGATAATCCCAAACCTAACCGGTTCCCACCGATGGACAAGGGTCAAGGAGAAAGGTCAAGACACAAAAACAACAACAATACAAATTCCCTTAACCAAACTCAACCGATTATTCAACAACTCATAAAAACCGAGACTAGTAAAGTAAAATAAACAAGTCGGGGTCTAATCGAACCCTAGTGATATTACTACTCACTAATCATATATGGATTAATATTAAACATATTACCAACTACTCTAATTATAACAATAAACATGACAAGATTAATAAAGATAGAAACTTTAACTAAGTAATTGCATAAATAAATTAAGACAACAACTTTAAATAAATTAGAAGAGGGATATAAAATTATACCAAACTTGAATTAAGGAGGGGAATGAAATGAGAAAATCTTCATACAATTATTGTAAATTAGGAGGATAAACTAAATTAAACTAAGAACAAAGAAGAAAATATGATATTTGTTTGATTTTATTGAAGAACAAAATTTAACTATTATCCTAAACCTACTCCTACTCTCTTTCTTCCTCTTCCCCCTGCGTTCCTCAGCTCTTCTTTTTGGCTGCTGCCAAAGAACCCCAAAAATTGTGGAGCTCTCCTTGTCTTCTCGTGTCCCCTGCCAAAAGACACACCCAAGTGAAGCCCACTTCTCTTTTCTTTGTTTTGTTGTATTTGTGCCAAGCCCAAATTAAAGTGGAAAGGGCTAACAATGTAATGGTTTGAATAGGCAAGTGTGAGGTAGAAATTGATGGGCCACGCCTATATTTCTTTTTGTCATTCATTGACCCGATCCGTCTCGAGTCTCGACACGCTTTTCTCACTCGAGTTAATACCTACAATATAAAACATAGAAAAGCAGTACCAATATCCAAAAATAATATAAAGTGACACTAACTAACGTAAGACGACTAAATTTCTATTTTATTCCGAAAGTGAGTGAATAATACTAAGTCGGGTTATTAATTAGACTAAATAAGATACAAAATGCGGGTTAAAAATCGGTAAAATATGGTGTTATCAGGGCATTATAGATTGAGTTGGCAAGTGTTTGAGGGTGGATTTCAAGAGTGTAGAATAATGACCGAGAAGGGCAATGATAATGAGTAGAAGAAAGTCATCGCAGATCAAAGGCCTCTAACACTAAGTTCACTAAAGCCACTATATGATTAAAGAGAAAAGATAAAGGTAAATCAAGACGAGCTGGGGTGATTAAGGTTTTGAAAAAGCCTAAGTTACGTTGGAAATAAAATTGAAGGAGTAGAAGGTAGGCAAGAGCACAAAAACCCACATATTGTGAAGTGAGGGACAATCCCAAATAATGTGGATGATGGTTTAAGAATAATGGTGGCACATGCCACAATAAGGCATAATAGGGAAACCCCCACGGGAGGGGGTAACATTATGTGGGAGTATACCCCCATCCAGCAAGACACAAGAAAAGAGAACCACGGTGCTGAGTACGACAATACCATAACCATTTAAGATTGGCCAAGAAAAGAATGGTAAGATTAATAGACCTGGTAAATGGGCCAATTGGCTCGGGTGCGGGTTATTAGGATTTGCAATAACTCGATTTAGGCAGGGTCGAGTCAAGCCATTTCGGGTTCATGTCATTTTCGGGTAGGTTGTTTTCATTTCAAGTTATTTGAGAATAATAGCTCATTTAAGATAATAAACATTCGAGTTGGGCAATCGGGTTAAATAAAGTGGAGTCAATTCGGGTTTTAGGTATCAGATTTGGATCCTCTAATCGGCTTGAGGTCGAGTTATTAGGTCTGACTTGTTCAGGGAATGACAGTTTTGCCAGGTCTTAGAATTAGAGAGGTCGGAGGAGAAACTTTTAAAGGAGCACCAAAGCCTAATGTAACAGTCAGATTGGAAATAAATGGAAATATTTTGGTGATGAAAAAAGATCAGAAATTAAACTAATTGTAAGAAACGTTTCAAGAGTCATTGAAAGTAACATAGAACATCAAACACATGGTTGAGGTAGTGACGAGATGTACATAAAGAAGGGATCACAGACACCTAAGGGCGTACATTATTTATATTCGTCATTTATCATACTTTAGATTCAAAAAGCAAAATAGAGAAGCCGTGTACGTATTCAATGTTACACGTCAATATTAGTGAATAAAATACAGTGGATTGTCGTTTAGTTTGTTTTCACCAATCAAATCTTTCAAGACTACTATAACAAGGAAAAAAGAATTTGTTATCCAAGTGTTAATTAGTTTAACAAATAAAATTACATATTGAAAAAATAATGATCTTTATCAAACTATGAAGCATCAAAATTGTTCAACAATCCCTTTTTAAGCAATACTAGCTAAAACAACCTTACACCTCATACATTTAGCCAATTATTTTAGATTCCGTGGAACACAAGGACAAGGTACCGTATATAATTGAAGGTAATACGACTTAATTATCCACCTTCTACCTTTAATAGTATATACAACTTTAACTCACCAATAAGCGGAAGCGTCTTATTCTAATAATGATCTTCATTTTGGGAAGAAGTTAGTATTTAATTTTACAACTTTATTCGGTCTAATCTGATATCCTTTCTTCATACTATTTGACTTATTAATGATATTGATCGTGCGATACAAAAAACAGTTAGCTAGTGCTGCTCAATTTGGATCCTCTCTATTTCTTCTTTAACACATTCATATTATATTATATATTTCTTTTCATTTATTTATCTTTTCTTATTCAGGTGTATTTACAACCATCCGATATATTTCGTACTAAATCAGAACCATTAAAAAGAACTTTATGAGAGTATCTTGACTCAGTGGTGCTTCAGGTAGTTATGTTCATATCACAGAAACTGCCTCCATCTTACATGCCTACCCCATATATAGCCCGTATTCAACTTCTAATTAAATCGATAGAATCAAGTGATTGGTAATTTGTCAATTATTTGACTACAGTCTACATACCAAGTCGTTCAAACTTCGAAGTAATTGACCAACTTCTTTCATAGTTCTTGCATGGAACTGCTTGTACACCAATTAAGACGAAACAAATAATACATATTTTGTCAAACTTTGAGGTAATTACTAGTTTTAAACCCGTGCAAATTACACGGGTATGCTGTTTTAAATATTCATTATTATAAAGTGTAAAATATTCAAGATTAATACTTTATTGAATTGATTAATATCCTCCTTTAAAATTTTATCTTTAGAAATAAAGATCTTAATTAAAGTGAAAAACCACTTTAATAGTTGTGTTATAATATCATTACAGATTCTCATTTAAGACGTGAATATCCGTCTTAACCTTAAAACATTTCATATATCACACAAAAGACAAAAAATTAATGCATTGATATTAGCATAAGGTTTGTCATATCTACCCAAATGGAGTATTATTTGACCAGTTAAGATGAATAATGTTATCTTGAAAAAGATCTATTGTAGTATCATATTTACAATTATAATTTGATTAGAAGATACGAATACAAACATATGCGGCCAAGGCTTGGTAATCTCCTATCCGGTAAAGAGTACATTTTAACATTATGTTAAGTACCTCTTTGATATTGAAATTTAATTAAATGAGGTCGTAACTTTATTTAAAATTAGACTAAAACACTTTTACAAATGAATTTCAGAACATTTACTCAACAATGTATGTAGATATAAGATGGAGAGAGAGGAGGAGATATGAGACAGAGGGAGAGAGAGAGTATGAGAGAGAGATATATATATATATATATATATATATATAAATTTTATTTTAAATAAAGTAAGTTTATTAACTCATACTCCGTATAATATACGACTTTACCTGGTTATTATTATTTATTCCATGTATTTATTTTCTTCCCGTTTACTTTATTACGATCTCCAAGACCGAAGTTTGACCGTATTTTTCCACATCTACATGCTATTTTTTTTTTGTGAAAAAAGTCTTGATAATAAGTGCAAATATTTTAACTATATAAATTAATATTTCTTCTTCTCCAATATATTTACTGTCAAAGTTCGGAAATTCCGAGCTCCAAAAATCAAATAGGAAGAAATTAGAAGAATGGAGGTTGTATTAGTATGCGGGTTTATGTACTTCATTTATATTGTGTCAAATTTTTGTATCGTTTCTTTGCGGAAATTGGATTACATAGCTAAATATGATCTACCCCTTTGTGTTGGCCAGTTAGTGTATTTTAAGACAGGTATATCCGTTTTAAGATTAAAACGGGTCAAATATATACCCAGTTGCATACATAGAATAAACATTTTGTTATTACCTGTGCAATATTCTCCTGTCAGATCCATAATATATGACTCGTCCTAAACTGAAGACGGTTTTGCCGTTTGAATAAGAATTTGTGTTGACCCTATACATATCTCGTACATTGTGTAATTCTCGAATTGTGTAAAATTCTTGTAGTGTAACATCTAAGATGGACATGTACATATCTAACTATACACAATGCTCTACCACTTTGGACCAATTATTTATTCCATCTATGTAAAGCACTCATTGACTCGTCTATTACTCTATTACCTTAATAAATGATTCTCTCATAGTTTTCCAGCCGCTTCTGTGTAAATTCTTTGTCCCTCATCTCCTAATTCGTATCATATTAACACCAAATAATTCTGGCCCCATAAAAATAACAACGTTAAAAATATATTATCGCCTAAAAATACCGCAATTTTTCACTCAAGATCACCCTCAATCTCACTATTAGAGGTTCACGTATGAAGTGTAGACTATTAGAATATTTTTAGAAAAGTTACGTAGGAAGCCTTTTGCAGACGATATCTGGCATATGCAGGAGATAATCAGATATTTTCTATTTTCTTATAGTATAAGCTTATTTATCATATTTAATTTTTGTCCAGGGTTATTTTTTCATTTTATGCATTTTTTAACATATTTAATAATTTTGATCCTTGTTTATTTGTCTTATCATTGAATTTTTTTCCCGAGAAAATTTCTTTGTTTTTTTTTTTCGTATCTGTCTTATTTAAATATTATTTTTGTTTAAGTAACATTTTTGTCGTATATATATATATATTTTTTTAAAAAATATACTTGTATTTTAATATTTTTCCTCAATGTCTTAAATCATTAATTTATGTTGCATTAAATTTAGTCCTTGTGAAGTTTAATTCCGAACACATTATATAATCATAACATCATACTATTATTTATTCATTGCTGTATATTTTGATCATCTTCTTGGTATTACTTATTTAATCACATAAAACTGATATTTGATTTAAATAATCTACAAATGGTTGAAATTAATAATTGAGATATTATTGAATAATGAGGCAAGCACAACTACTATTTACTTGTGTTCAAATTAAATTGTTCTAAAGATCATGGGTGGCCCACATTTTGAAAAAAAAAAAGCTTTTTCAAAATCTCAACTTTCAACCATAGAGCGACACCTCGGCTCTGTGTTTGTTGTTTTAATAAAAAGAGACTGCCTCTTAAGGATGGTCGAATATGAATAGTATTTAGTTTATGGATTGGGTAATCAAGAATCAAGATGGAGATGATATCCTAAGTGTTACAATGGAAGAAATAAACATGACAAATAACAAACAAGAAATAGGATATTTCCTCCGTTTCGGTCATTTATTTACCATTACATTTGCTAAAACACAATTAAAGACCAGTGTGGCAAAAAAAGATTAATTCATTGCTGTCACACTTTTGGTGGAAATGGAGTAAATTAACTAAGCTTATTCACTGGTGTAGTTAAAATTTTCTAAGTATTCCGAAATCAGAGAGTAGTCTAGGAATAAGTAACATTCAATGTATGAATCAAGCTCTTCTAGGAAAGATAGCATGGCGCATTCTTCATGAAAGGGAGTCTCTTCTAAGTCTTGTTTTTTATGATAAGATTTTCTTAAGGAGATCTATTACTGATGCTTCTGCCATTAAAAATAGTTCAGGTTCATCGTGGGGACGAAGGAGCGTCCTGCATGGCCTTAGCTTGATTATCACTAGACCTGGTAAACGGGTCAATCGGATCGGAGTCGGGCCAATTCGGGTCGAGCTAGTTCGGGTCTATCATATTATCGAGTTAGTTCGGGTCGGATTGGGTTGTTTTGGGTTTGGGGTGATTTTCGGGTAAGTTGATCGGGTCAGGTTCGGGTCAACGGGTTGGGTTATTTCGGGTCCGGGTCATTTTCGGGTCAATAATTAAGAAAAAAAGGTGCATATAGTCATTTCAAGTCTTTTTTGTTCAATTAGAGTTATATTTTTTCGGGTCATTTTCGGGTTAGTGGTTTCGGACGGGTCATTTTGGGTCGTCGGGTAAGTTTCGGGTCGACGCACTTCGGGTCGGGTCGGGTTAAATCGGGTTTCGGATTATATTCGGGTTTTGCAACTAGGCTTAGTTTCGGATCTCGGGTCAGCCTTTTCGAATCGGGTCATTCGAGTCGGGTTGCTTTTGCGAGGTCTAATTATCACAAACCTCGGATGGAAATTTGACTACCAATCTAGATTAAATATCAGGAAATCAAAATGGATTGACGGGAAAATACCAGATAATATCACAACATTTGGCTTCCCTCCACCTACACCAATGAGGAATCTTACAATCCAGGATCTCATGCTATCAAACTTTACATGGAATAAATAAATTATACATGAACTTTTTCATAAATCTTGGGCTGATAAGATAGGTGCTATGCCAATATGTCCATCTGTTAAAGAAGACTCCATCTTCTGGATTTCATCGTCCTCGGGCAAATATTCAGTTAAAAGTGTTTATGCACATGCTCTCAAGTTTCTAATGGAAAATTTAGGTAAGACTAAAGATAAAATGAGAATTTCAAACTCGAGAATGGATTTCTGTAGACGTCTCCTATGGAATCTGCCAACCCCGCAAGCTTGGACGGTTTTAATATGGAAAATCATCAGACAAACTTTACCAGTCAGAAGCGAATTCATTAAGCGTCAAATTATAATTGATAATATCTCCCCGATTTCTAAACATCCAAATTAGTGTGGAATCTTTGGCTCATCTTTTTCGGGATTGTGAATTCACGAGAAGAATATGGGCTAGCTCTGAACTTGGGATATCTACAGAAAATATGAACTACCTTCATATTGATGAATGGATGATAAATTGGTGCAAATATCTCGCAAAGCTTAAAGATGATTCTAATGCCATTATCACATTCATCTCTATATTATGAGAAATCTGAGTGTTTAGAAATAGAGCTGTTTTAGGTCGGGCGCTTTTTTCGGTGAATTTCTTCTTTAAGCTTCAGGGTAAAAACTGCTCTACAAGCAAAGGAAATTAGGAATTCGAGGATAAATCCCATTACAAATGATGACATAGCGGATTCTAAGCGAGTGATTGACAAGATCAGGAACTATTACGTACCCATTCTTTCTCTTAGGAAAAAGTAGCAACTGTAATATGTTTCATATCAAAGTTAACGCTTGCTATTTCCCGAACCTCAAGGGTTCTTATTGGTGGGTAATGTATGACCAAAGTGGCGTTAAGGTTTCTCGGCACACTGAGAGGATTCAAGCTGAAAACGCTACTCAAGCTGAAGCTATCAGAATCCGGGATGTCATTAAGTGGGCTATTAACCATAACATCTTTCATCTGCAGGTTTCATCTGATTGACTACAAATTATTCTTTAGATTGTGGGTACAGAACAGAAGCAACACAAGACAAGAGGCATCATTAACGATATTGAAACATTTATTCCCTCGTTCCATTGCTTATGTATTCGTTTCATTCCACGTACTCTAAATAGCTTGGCCCATAGGCTAGCTAAAAGTACGATGGAATAATAGTTTTCACTTAATTTTACAGTTGCCAAAAGAAAAATAATTAAACACCAGTGAGATGGAAAGAAACCATTATTTGTGAGTGATGATATTGGATGATAAGTGGACAATATATAATATAATTGTATGATCAAATTTTCTATTAGAAACATGGCTGAAATAGAAAAGTAAATAAACGAATTAGACACAAAAGGTTAACAAATGATCGTGAAGAAGGAAGTATTAGTTATTACGTGGTTTAGGAACAACTCGTTAGTTACGTCCACGAAAGAATAGATTCACTTTTACTATGTTGAAACTTCCTATTACTCTCCACCTTTGTCTACAATAACACTTAAGCCATCTTTTCTCCTTTTTTTTTTTTTAACTTTATAACAAGTAAAAAAGATAATCTTATAGCAAGACTTTAAGTCACATTCTAACGAGGAGCTAGTTCGGGTGCCTTACTTGCGACTTAAAGCTCTGGGAATATTTTGGTGGTTGACTTGTAACTTCAGTGACTTTGTACCAACTACTTTTTTTCTTCTTAGGGCAGTTGTTCGGAGAATAGCTAGAAGAGAACTTGTCAAATAAAGACGTAAGAATACTTAGCTAGTTGACTTGGATATTTTGTTCCAAAACGGTCAAGCATCTACTATACATAAACGGAATTACTTTTTCACATACGAACTTTACTTTTTCACATACATTTTTTCATTTGTTTTCCATCTACTACCCTCCTAACTTAGAACTTGAAAAAAATTGGAACATCAGTCAAATAATCCAAATCAATCAATAGATAAATACTCAACAAATTAATCAATAGATAAATCAACCGATCAATCAGCAACATAATTAATTCAACAAGTGTTGTTATATCTCGTGAGCAAAAACATGTTGTTGATATTAATTAGATTTTTGTTCTATCATTATCGCAATTTCACATAATGATTTTTCTCTATGGAAAATACAAAATTCTCAGGCTTTTAGTTCATGAATTCATTGTCAATTATACTGTATCTCCGCTCCATATTACCTTCTTCTTCTTGCGATTGGGCCCAAGAACTTTGTTGCTTTGTTTTATTTGGGTATTTTGTCATTTTTAGGGTTACGGTGTGGTATTGAGTGATGGCGAAGCATTCTTAATTGTCGTCATTCTTGGTCGAACTAGGTGGGGGGTTGTTGGTGGTGTGGTGGTGAGGGTGGATAGTGGCGCAATTAGTGGAGGCTGGTGACGGATAAAGTGTTAAAGAGTGGGAAATGGTAAGTGGGTTTGCGAGGGAGGGAGGGTGGTGGTGGCATTCTCCGGTGGATTTGGTTGGTGGTAGTCGGCTGGGAAGGTGGTAGTAGCCGGCTGGGAAGATTGGTTAAATGGTTTTGGGTGAGGGGACTTGTGAGGGAGAAAAAATGACTAGGTTAAAATCGTAAAAAGTGTATGTGAAAGAGTAAAATCCGTATGTGAAAAAGTACGTCCCTACATAAAAGTTAAAACATTTAGTGTAATCCTATTGGTTGATATATTTAGAAGAACAAAAAAATAAATGGCTCCACCTTTCTTTCCACTAATTAATTACTCTCTCTCATCCCCACTCCCATCATACTAATTAATTACTCTCTCTCTTCTTCTCTTATATTCCATACAAATCTATTTTTATTTATACAATTTGATTTCCGTCTAAGAATAAAACTAATTAAAAAAAATCATAGGCGCAAACAGAGGGAGGACATGCATTATTTTTTACGAGAGATTTATGGATAATTATTTATGTATTTTACGAGAGATTTATGGAGTGAGATTACATGAGACATTGTAAACAATACTATACACACACATACAATCAACTATAGAAATTACAAAAAATCATACATGTTTATACAAATCCATATTATATTAACTAATTAATTGTCACGGAGATATTAAAAACTGAAAAATTACAAATACAACATGAATCAGTCAATAATAACAAAAATAATGTCACCCACGGACTATATTACATAAAAAACATACAGTTGAAATATACAAGTATAGCTCTTCGAGACTCAAGTAATAATATTATTATTTTTAAAATGAATATAAAAATATACAATTAAATATTGTAGAGACGCAAGTAGTAATTATAAGGATGGTTTCCGAGAAATGTTTTAGGTTAAAAAAAACTAAAAAAACATATAAAACATATAGTTAAAATATAAATATACACTTACAACATTTTGAGGCTCGAGTATTATTATTATCGTTATTATAAAAGAAGGCGTGTTTTTAAGAATAGTAGCAGGTTTAAAAAAACTTTTTTTAAAATAATATATACAGTTGAAATAAAAGTATACAAGTTAATTTAAAAAAAAAACAGAATTTAATAAAATTTAAAAATAGGCAGATTTTGAGATTAGTATAAGGCTAAAAAAAACTTTAAGGATCTTCACGATAATATGTAGATAATTATACCTGCATGGATAAGTGCATAAAAATACCAACACAGATCTCGCGTTATAATAATCAACCCAAATTAGCCCATCATATTTTATAAAAATAATCAATTTATATACATTAATATAACTTCAAAAATAAATTAAATTATAATTATTGGTATTTAACATGTTCAATTAACTGCATTATCGTTTTGCCTTTATCATGTTCAATTATATTTTTATCATTATTTTGCCTCTAACATGTCAAATACCTTCATTCAGTATAATTTAATATATTTATATTTTATTTAATAGCTTAAAGGAGGTGACAATTTTCGCGTTTGTTATTACGACCCGTGCAATGTTGCACGGGTTTAAAACTAGTGTTGTATGTATCATTGAACTCTTTTTAAAATATTTTAAAACTATTTCGGATCGTTATTTAAAAAACAAAGTTATTATTAGGAAAATTTCAAAATTACTCCCTTATATATATAACTTTTTCAAACTTACTCATTTTTAAAACAAAATTTCAAAATTACTCCCTTATAAGCGACTTCCGATCAAAAATTGCTACCAAGACCCAACTTAAGTCATAATTATACAGAATTGACGAATTTGCCCTTGTTTATAACACATACCTTTTCAGTAATTTATTCTATTCTACCTTGTTTACCCTAATTTACTATTTACTTATTCTCGAATATAATGAACAAATTACTGCATGAAATTCAATTAACCTAAATCCAACGACTTCAACTCCCATTTGATCATTGCTAGGTAAGTTATTCTATCCTAATTTGTTAGTTGTTTATTCTGTTTTGATTTTTATTAGTTTACTGCTATTCGTACAGTTTACTAAAACCTAATTTTTGTAATTTAGGGGTTTTTTATTTATGAACTTAATTTGTTGTTATTTATTTGATTATTAGTTTACTCCAATTCCTCAAGTTGATTAAACCATAATTTATGTGATTTATTAGTTTCCCAGTCCTTATTTGATTGAATGATTTGAGGCAAAAATGATGTGTTGATGTGTTGATTAGTGTTGAACATTTACCCTTTCTTGACCTACACTGTCATTTGATTTGTAGGAATGGATACTAACTTTAATGTTAACCTGTGTATATATTATGGTGGGTAGTTTGAGTCTAGAAAAAGTTAGAACTGAGTATGTTGGAGGGGGTGCCTATTTAGTTTGTGGAATTTTGAATCAAAGTTTAAATATTGCATATTTGAGACACATAGATGGTAAGTTGATGGGGGTAGAGAAGATGAGATGAAGAAAGAGGAGATAGAAACAAGGTAGGCAGAGAGAAAGAAGTTAAACCAGAAAGAGAGATGAGGGAAATATTAAGGCAAAAGAAACATGGACAAAATGGGAAGGAAATTACAAAAAAATTGAATTTTGACGGAAAATTGGTCAACTTATGACTTAAGTTGGGTCTTGGTAGCAATTTTTGATCAGATGTCGCTTATTAGGGAGTAATTTTGAAATTTTGTTTTGAAAGGGAGTAAGTTTGAAAAAGTTGTATATAAAAGGGAGTAATTTTGAATTTTTCCTTATTATTAAGAAAATTGTATTACACAAATTTGAATGATACATGCAATCCTCAAAAAGAACGAGGAGAAAATAATGTAAAGGATAATTTAAATAATGTTATGTAAAATTTATTGTGAACTTGATTAAGGAACAAATAATAATTGATGATAAAAAATTCACAAGATTCGTGTTTTGACACTTT
The DNA here is from genome assembly GCA_022085475.1 of Heliosperma pusillum. Classification (NCBI taxonomy): domain Eukaryota; kingdom Viridiplantae; phylum Streptophyta; class Magnoliopsida; order Caryophyllales; family Caryophyllaceae; genus Heliosperma; species Heliosperma pusillum. The sequence continues at coordinate 6,493 of JAIUZE010024046.1, read as the reverse complement.
TTCTTCTAACTGATTCATTTCACTGACATTTTATTGCTGTCAAATGTAGCAATATATGAGGTAAGGGATCAGACATGTGATTTATTGTCACAATAGCACCGTCTTAACCACTTACCTGGTTGGTGGGTGGGATAGAAACACATCCTTTTTCCATAAATCTGTCACCCTTCGTCATTGCATCAACCGAATAATCTCCCTGGTCAACGACATTGTGAACACTATTACCGACCATGATGACTTGGTCTCCCACATCACCCTCTCCTTTTTCAAACTTACGACGTTGAGAACACTATTACCGACCATGATGACTTGGTCTCCCACATCACCCTTTCCTTTTTCAAACTTTACCCCACCGACAACTCCTTTTCTATGCTTGTGGACCCCTCCCCGCTCCCTCCCATCACCTCCTTCTCCACTCCTAGGGAGGACGAAATTCGTCTTGCCCTCTTCTCACTCGGGTTGAATAAAGCTCTGGGCCCCAATGGCTTTCATGGGTTTTTTTCAGGAGTTTGTAGATACCTCAGTTCTACACCTTCCGCCAATCACCCAGTGATGATTGGGCCGCATGTTTGGTATACGAAACGATTTATGACAGTTCATAAGTTAATCGTCGAGTGATCGATAGCTCAAATACTTGTGTCTACCCTTGGTCGTCATCTACATGCCGATACGGTCGTTTTGACAATCATTATAGTTTATTTGGAGTCCGGGTTAAAAACCGCTTCGTTTTCTATAAACCGTCCTTTAACACCGAGTCTGAACGCTCGAGAATATTCCAGATATTGTAATATTTCAAAACTTATCTTTTTTGCTAAAATATATCCGTATTTTATTTAAAAAGGAATTCGAAATCAACCGCAATTCCATAAAAGCAACGTGGTAATCTTTCTTTCAAAGTCGGATACTTCTTGTGAAATAACACCTTCCGCCAATCACCCAGTGATGATTGGGCGGCATGTTTGGTATGCGAAACGATTTATGACAGTTTATAAGTTAATCGTCGAGTGATCAATAGCTCAAATACTTGTGTCTACCCTTGGTCGTCATCTACATGCCGATACGGTCGTTTTGACAATCATTATAGTTTATTTGGAGTCCGGGTTAAAAACCGCTTCGTTTTCTATAAACCGTTTTTTAACACCGAGTCTGAACGCTCAAATATTCCAGATGTTTTAATATTTCAAAACTTATCTTTTTTGGTAAAATATATCCGTATTTTATTTAAAAAGGAATTCGAAATCAACCGCAATTCCATAAAAGCAACGTGGAAATCTTTCTTTCAAAGTCGGATACTTCTTGGGAAATAACGCAGCAGGTGTTGCGCCTCTTCCAAGAGTCGCAGTTCCTGCTATGCCTCTTCCTTAGTTTGATTTTTCTGTTTCCGGAATATTTTATAGATTTCTTTCCTACTTCGAGTTATTCCAAAACTCTTACTATTTTTCCATATAAAAGGAGAGCTTCGTTCTCACTTTTGAGGCACGCGAGTTTTCCGCCCCTTCTCTTCTCTCTTTGCATTCTAGACCTTGCTCTAAGCATTTTGACATCTACGTGCTTGATCAATCGATCAAGTAAGCTCAGATCTTTCTGGATACCCGTCACGTTTTGCATTGACCGAGCAATTTGACCACTACACTTAATCAATCAATCTAATCAACATTTTCGATCCCCTAACAAGGGCGCTTTCTTTCCATTCGAGTCGAGCTATCACTAAAATACAACTTAGTTAATCTCGTTTCATCAAACATGTAAGTCTGAGGGTGTAATAATCCCATCTTTTGTATTTTATTTCGTATTTTATTTAATTCATGAAAATTCATGTCGGATTTATGTCAAACCTTTTCAAAACCTTTTTAAATAGTCTTATTTAAATCACCTTTTTCATATTTAATTAAATAGTTCATTTTTGATCCCTAATAAATATTAGCGGGTTTTTGTCATCTTTAGATCAGGATCGTGTCTTTAGAGTTAGATATGTTCATATCTGCTCTTTGAATTCGTCTTTGATATAATTTAGTGCAAATTAATCTATTAAATCATCTTTATTCGACCTATAGATCGATAATAAACTGTAAAATATACCAACGAACATTAACTGATCGCGATTCTGGCTTCACAGCTAGAACCCACCTTTAGAACGGACGCACCAGGTGATGCGCCTCTTCCAGAGAATGCATCAGGTGTTGCGCCTGTTCTGGGTTGGATTCTGCCTCTGATCTTCCTTTTTCGTCTCGACGTAGCTTAATTATGTATTTAATCAACTATTAACCCTAATATCACTGCTAATCCGTCTTTTAATCTTTTATTCTTTTTTTTTTCTTTCAAATATATGTTCTGACATATTTCCGACATAGATTCCGAGATCCGTTGCAATCTTTGTAATTCTTTTGTAATTTTATCTAGTCATTAATTATTGCAACAATTGTATGATTTAATTGTCTTCTCACATGTAATCAATCTAATTCCTATTTCGACATAATTGATTGTTAAACTACATGTTCATCGACATAGTCTAAGCTCACATACTAGGGTTAAAACGTGAATGTTGCATAGCATGCATATAACCGATCGACAACATATCGACTACAGAAGAGTTTCCCTAATCATTAGTAGAGGTCGCTATCGAGGCGGGCGGGATTAGGTGTTCGATTAAAGAACTTCCTAATACGTACCCTCACCCCTTACTCTAGATCTCTGTGAACATCCGTGTTCATTGGCATCCACGAGAGTCATTCTAGACATGGAATGCTAAGGGAAACGAGTTCTTAGTATTCATATCAATAGTTTGTGTCTTTACATGGCATGAGGTATTCGAACGGTTCCAACTTCCCACAAAAATTGGTGGCGACTCCACAAATACGTATTTCTACGTTTGTCCATTTTCAAGCGCGCCCGACCATGGTTCCTCACACCACAGCTTGGCACGTGGCCGCGAATGCGTGTATCACAGTTTGGCGACGCCGCTGGGGATAATACACATACGTTTACCCAGGGTGAAACTTGAACATGGTTAGGGAATAGTATGTGGGAGACAGTTGTCGGTTTTCATTACTCGACCTTCCTAGGTCGTCTTCCTAGGCCTAACCCAACCCTTTCGACCAATCGTCTTGTCTGGACGGTCCAAATTCGTATCTGGGACTAAGGATGGATAGCAATTGACGTCAATTATACCACGGTGTATACTCATGTTAGCACCAAAGGCTTTCACTACTTGAGGAAATGGATTAGGAGCCGGCCTTACTCATGTTTGGCGCGGACCTCTCCACAGACCTTGGGTTTGATTGCTTGGTATGACAACTCACCTTTTAAGCTAAAACCATTTTAAATGCACTCAGCATACCGTTATAATGCCTGTTTAAATGTGTATAACCCTTACATGATATGATCACCATTTTGTAAATAAACCATGACGAACTTTTCAAAATCAAAATCCTTTTTTAAAACTATGAAGCAATTTTAAAGGTGGCATAAAGTAGCGCAAAATGAGTCGAAACTCTGTCCAAGTGTCTAATCAAAATTATTTCTCCACTTCGAGTCAACACTCCTACAACCACACTACGGTTTTCTAAGACAAACATTTCCAAACTAGTCATTTTCAAAACTCACTTAAACACAATGGCACACTCCCACTTCATTAATCGAGTCTTTTGGAGTAAGTGTGCTAGAATGGTAGATCGTGTTTTGATCTGTCGTCGGTCTCTTACCTCGGTTTCAAGATTCCTGGAACTAGTCAAGCAAATGTTCATCAACCTGGGCAAAATGGTAATGATCTATTCCTAGCTGCGCTTATTCGTCTCCAAACAAGCCAAGACCAAGCCTATGCTCGCCTTAATGCCATTGAGGGCCGAATTGTTGCTATAGAAACTAGGCTGCCTCCTGCAGACATTCCTGATGCTAGTGTGCATGATAACATTCCACTTCTCATGGGACAACCAGAAATTGATACCCCACCAGTTCTTACTGGAGCGGAAAAGCGACTCCAATACTTGGAGGAGCAACTAATGTACCTCAAGGGAGATGACATATATAGGGAGAACAATCGCAAATATGAAGCGGTAAATGCCCAAATGCCAACCAACTTCAATATGACTGACATCCCAAAATTCAAAGGACATGAGAACCCTGTGAACCACATCCGTGCTTGATCGGGCCTGTCGCAAGCCCAATACAAAGATAAATTACCCAGACTAGGCTAATAACAAATTAATGTAACTAGGGAAGTAGGGGTCGATCCTCAGGGAGATGGTGTTTCCTATGGATTGTGAATCGTCTCACAATTTAGTTTTATCTAACGATTTTCTGGGTTTTGAGGTTTTGAATTCTAAACTAATAAAGAACATAAATAAAAACAAAATAAAAGCAAACTAAAATGAAAACAATAAAATAAATGATGAATTAACAATAATGAGAAGCATCTAGGGAAGTAGGTTCACACATGTAGATTGACATATTGATGAAATTGGATTTAGGATAAGCAAATAATTCATTGCGAGTTCGTAAGAATGATGTGTTCATTACAATCATAGATCAGATGGTCTAGCAGGTTTTTAGGCGATTTACTAGGTCTTAATCCACCATGTCATGATTTGTCTATTCAATTCGCGTATCTCTACCTTGGAAAAGAATTCCATACTAGTCAATGATTTTGATCAGGAATCGTCAACTATCGTTATAGTCCAAACATGCATAGACACAATGTTTTAAAAGCACAATTTCTTTTATCCAATTATCATCTTTTAATCAATCCAACATGGCTACCCTACACCCTAGAAAGGTGACTACTCACTCATGATAATGTTTATACCTAAGATGATATTAACAATGAAAACTAGGATAGACATGTTTAGTTGGTTTTTGACAATAATTTAAGACTCTTTATAAGGCGATAATAACGACGCTTTTTGACAATCTAAGAAATGAAACTATGATTATAACAACATGAAAATGAATCTAAGATATTATGAATAGAAAATAACAATAAAAATAGAAAACAATAAAGGACAATAAACAAAGGATAAATTAGAAGTACCTAGGTGACGATCAACAACGAAAGCGATAACAATAACAGAAATCCCTCGCATAGAATAATCGTACCTTGAATTACAACTCTTGTACCCAACAAAGTAGATCACAAAGATTGAAGTTCCTATTGATCTAAGCTAATGTTTTGTTATGAAATGGACAAAAATAAACTAAGAACAAAAGACAAAAGAAGAAAATAATCTAAACTAGAAAGACTAAACTAAAGAGAAAAGAAAAGATTATTCTAAAGAGGATATGTAAAGAAGATTGTTGTGAGTTGTGTGTTTTGAGAAGAGGGGCTGGAGCATCTATATATAGCATTAGGGTTTCCTGGAGAAGAGGTTGAGCATTGAACACATAAGACAAAAATAGGAAGTTGAAGCATCATGCTCGGATCAGCAGGGATACCCTATCGGGTACACACTTACCCGATCGGGTAAGTGGACATCTAGAAGCTCTTGACTAACGTTTCATCTTTCTTTGCTTTGACTTAACTTCCATCATCCCCCTTGACCTCTTCAATCGGGTTTGTTGATAGGGTTTGATGTAAAGCGATGAATTCTCTCGCCTAATTGATTGATCCTCCGACAACTACGAAACTGTCTTTGCTTCTTCTCTCTTTTGAGTTAGTGAACCTTCTTGAAATGCCTTTGACATGGTCAAGCTTGCTTCTTCAAATCGTCGGGTTCTAGATAGGCAAATGCTCGGAAATATAGAAAAAGGGCGTAAAAACGTCACTTTCCCTACAAAACAGGTTAGAACACAGGAATTCGCCTAGAAGACGATATTAGCTCATAAAATGGCTTAACAAAGCACAAATGACATACAAAACCGAGCTAAAATGGGGGTTAAAATCATACAAATATTCACTTATCAAACTCCCCCAAGCTAAACCTTTGCTTGTCCTCAAGCAAACATAACAAACAATACCAGAACAAGGTTGCAAGCATTGGCTACTATACCATCAAGAAACAAATCTCAACGTAAAACCTTGAAAACATAATGAATCATAACCCAGAAACAACGTGGGAAAGAATGATACATAAACATGGCTGAGATTTACATAACGGCGTAGCACAAAGAATTTAACTACAGAATTTTCGGCTCTTGCATGATCTTTTGACAAATGGACTCTCACGGTACACTCGAACACTCATGTATGTAAAAGGTGATTTCTTTATGTGTAAATGTTTTTGAGACACTCACCTATCTACGACTTATGAAAATGTGTCCGCAGTCTAATATGGTAAACAATTCAAAACACAAGTCAAAGATCATAATGCACATAGAAAAGAATCCGAAAAATAAGAAGAAGGCTTTGGGAAATGGGTGAAAGGTGGATAAATAGTTATGGTCATGTGAAGGTTATAGTGAGCTAGCAACTGACCAATGATAAATGGATACTCAATCCAAACTTACGGTTAATTTCCAAAAGACGAATAACGAAGCCAGAAGTAACGGATTGGCTTATTAC
>JAIUZE010024044.1:0-12057 GCA_022085475.1 Heliosperma pusillum | reverse complement strand
TTAGTGGGCATACGATGACGTTGTTGGGAGTTGAACGCTATGCGTTGATCGACCCGGCCGTCAAATGTTGTGTACTTGCGAGGTGGTGTTATTTGCATGTAGCGTACCGCTTGTTATGAGGTTGTGCTCTTTTCCGCCTCTTTCGTGAATTGATCTACCGAATTTGGGGTACTCGGCGTCATGTGTAAGACCGAGTCTTGGATGCGAAATGTTTATCGCATGTCGAATCGGAACACGTTTATTCCGAGAATCTGGCCAGGTTTAGACTAGGACCGTATTATTATCGTCGTGCTACCAGGAGGAAATTAGTCTACATATACGAAATGTTTATCGTGTATGCGTTCAGGGAAAGGTTTATCTCGTGGATGCCTTTTAATCATACTTGCCATGTACACGGTGCTAGTGCGTTTCATTTACCGTGAGAGATGTCGTCTTTGAGTCGTCGTTCTTGAATGCGTGATTTCATGACTTATTATTCATGGTCATTGCATGATTGGGCATCGTCTATGTATTGGTATGTTTGAATGGATGATCATATGAGGGAATTATTGTGGTCATCGCATGACTTGAAATGGTTTGTTTGTCGAGTCTCAATCTTATCAAACTTATACTGCTAACGGTGAGATGCAAGCCCTAGTGAGCGTATTCGGTTGCCTAAGAGTGTTTTCCCCGAGTCTTTGTATAACATGATGGATTCGAACTTGTACTTCATATGCTCTTATCATTATATATCGAATTGCCTATCTATTCTTATCGTATCTCACATGTATATCCTTATGTATGCATGCTCTACTTTTGTATTTCCTTCTATGTACGTTTAATGTGATATGGCTGGGAGAACCCGGAGTTACTCCCCACTGATTGTGGCGTTCATGTTTTTCATGAATGAACAGGTTGCTTGCATGGTGGGCTTTTTGCTTGATAGTTTGGGTTCGGGTGTGAGCTAGCGGGCGTTGTCCCTGGAAGTTTCACCTCTAGACGATTTTAGCTTGTTTGCTAAACACTTTTACTTGTTAACATTTTGGAGAGACTTCGTCTCTTGATGTAGTATATTTCGTACTTTAGTTTGTAATTTTTGACACTCCTCGTATTCTTTCCTTGCATGTATAAAAGTTTTAAAAACTTCTTATTTCCGCTATATAATTCACATGCTTGTTTGTTTTATATTTCCGCATTCCCGAGGGTTGTCACATGGAAGGAGGCTAGCTTAGGACTTCCTTTATTTTTATTTTGAGTCTCAAAAATTTGGTTCCAAATTGGTGGATTTCTTTTGGTGGTTGCTTGGTTGTGAAAATTGTGTAGTTTGGGGCCAACCAAGTAGCCATGCATTACACTAGTGGAGTAATAAGGGAGTGGTATAAGTAGTGGAGTTGCATGAAGTTTGGTGATGAAGACCATCTCGCTATGCCTTGGGATAAGGCAAAGATGGTCATACTACATTCTTGGGAGCTACAAGAAGGGAGGAATTATGTGAATTGAGTCGGAGTTGGTGGTGTGTCGAGTCTAGTTAAGAGGGAGTTATAAGTAGGAAGAGGTAAGGGAAGAGTGTTAAAACAACCTTGAGTCATTTTTTTGTTTTAATAGGTGGTTGTGTTTTGAGGGAGACATAAGAAGGTAGTGGTGAGGGAAGAGAGGTCATTGCCTTCGCATGCTTTGTTTGGACTTGTGTTTGCCTTGCTAATCTCGAGTTTTACTAGGGACGAGTAAAAGTCCAAGTATGGGGGTATTTGACAACACCAAATTATGTCGTGTCTAGTAGCATTTTTTAGAGTCTTTCGTTTTACTTTTTACGGGTCATTAGCGTTATTTTATGTTAACTTTAGTTTTAGTATTTATGTTATTATTTAGTAATTTGAGTCAATTTTGAGAGTCAAACCCAAAAGTCAATGAAAGTCAAACCCGAAACCCGAGACCCAAAAACCCGGAAATTGGAGTGGGCTAGAAATGAATCACCAAGGCATGAAGACCAAACCCAATGGGTCAATGGAAGTCAAGGCGGGGCTAAAAGTCCATGGGTCAACGAAAGTCAAGAAGGAAAGCAAAGGAAAAATCTGGCAGCATACGACGCAGCCTGCGTCATCACGACGCAGCCTGTTTCGTAGGACGCAGCATGCGTCCTTTCTCAGCACGGGATTTCTTCATTTCTCCGTCTTGTCTTTTGGAAGCCCACCTTTCAAGGCCCCTAGGTTTGCGAACTAAGGGTATATAAGAAGAAAACTGAAGAGAGAGAGGGGAGCCAAGCATACAACATTCAACATCATATTTTTCCTTAGTTTTTCTCTACTTTGTTCTTCAACTTTGGCTCTTGTAATTTGGTTTTATTTAGAAATTGGTTGTAATATGAAAACTATGGGTAGCTAATCCTTTCATTACTTGGTGTAATTTGAACAAGTTCACACCTTTAGCATTGTATGACTGTATAATCCTCTTCTTCTTTATTTAATGCAATTTGTTTATGTTAATCTTTTATGTTGAGTGAATGAATGTTTGGTTTGACTAGCTTGACATTTTGTTTCCTTGATAAATGCTTGTTCTTGGTAGGAATTGTCACCCTATGCTTGAATGTGTGAAGTAGACTTGAAAGGCTTCATCTTTGGTTTAAAAGTTTGAATCTTTTGAGAAATAAATTGTATGTTGTGTGATTTTTACATGGTTTAATGTTGAATTGCATAATTATAGCTTAATCCTTTGGTTGAATGCTTAAAGCTTACTCCTTTGTTTATGCTTATGTTTTAATAAGTGTGGATTTAGTTCTAAAGGGTCAATTTTGGGTGGTTTAATTCATGTTGACTATTTCTTAGGAGGTAGTATTAGATAAATAAGAGGAGAGGTAGAAAGGAGTCATCTTTGCTAATTGTGTGTTACTTGGGATAGTTACACTAAGTATTTTCTCACATATTTGGTTAATTGCATTGAAGGTGTTTGTGCAAGTGCCTAAACTAGAATCTCATGTTTCATGTTAACTCATCTTTTTACCCAAATTCCCCCATTTATGTTTTCCTACATGTTTACCATTGTGAATATCATAGTTTGTAATTAAATTAAGTCTTTGTTTTAATTAGTGTCTTAACTAGTATTTAGTGCCTTAATTTGTGATTGGAGTCGTTAGTTTTGATTTTATAAATTAAGCTTTCCCTTGGGTTCGATCATTTTCTTATCCTTACTACCCTTTTTTATTTAGGTTGGTTTGAGTCTAGATTCGGTTTTATAAATTGTTATTTGGCCTAGCTAATTTGCGGAATTAACGACACCGTATTTTAGCCCCGTCACGAGTACTTAACGGTACTCAACTTTGAGTTACAACTAGAGTTAGTTGTACGAGTGGGGTTGATAATTTTGTAATCCGGAGTCGGTTCTAAAATTATTAATCTTTAAATAGTGGACGTAGGTTTCGAGTTGTGAAACTGAACCACTTCAAAAATTCCTTGTGTCTCGTGCTCTTTTGTTTTGTTTACATATTTTGTTATTTCCATACACGTTATAAGTAATTAGTTAGGTTTAATTTAATCAACAAATTCAAACCACATATTACTACTACAAGCTTATACGGAAAATCAAAAAAGTAGGCATACTTTATTTATACTCAATTCAACCCCCCCCCCCCCTCTTGAGTATTTGGGATCAATAGACTCTTCAATTGGTATCAGAACCTCGTGCTCTTGGTTGCCTAATAGCATAGAGACCGATCAATCTATTTTATTTTTTGCCTACCTTAAATCTTTTTATCTTGTGTGAAATGGAATCCAAACACCTAAAAACTCCCATCTTTGAAGGGAAGAACTATGGTCTTTGGAAGAACATGATGACACACTATATTAAGGAACATGATTAGGAATGTTGGATGATCATCCAAAAAGGTCCTAACAAAATATTGGTTGCATCTGAAAACGGCACAACCTATGAGAAAGACGAAAAAATGACTATATTGAGGTTGACTACCCTAAGGCAGAGAAAAACGCGAAAGGCATGACGTTGTTACAAAAGGGCATGATAAGCACTGAGTTTAATCGTTTCTCATCTTGTAGTACGGCCAAGGAAATATGGGATGGTCTTGAACTTGCATATGAAGGTAACGCCCTTGTGAAAAAACATAGGATTGATGCACTCATTCGACGATACAAAATCTTCTCAATGGAGAAGAATGAATCAATCAACAGTATGTCGGTACGTTTTTCAAGTATAATGAATGAACTCCGAAATCTTGGGAAAAACTCAATTATGAGGATATCGTAAGAAAAGTCCTTAGGAGCCTCTCTAAGAGATGGACATCCAAGGTGACTGCGATTGAAGAAGCAAGAGATCTCACTCTTCTTACCTACGAAGAGCTAATAGGTTCTCTCATGGCACACGAGTATCAATTCGACAAGCCTGATGGGGTTTCTAGCAAAGATAAAATTATAGCTTTGCAAGCTAGTGACGGTGAAGACGACATAGAAGATAAGACTGTCTAGTTTGTGAGGCGTTTTAAAAAAAACTTGTTTAAAGGAAAGCAATCTAAGTTTAACACCAAAAAAACTTTTAACAAAAAGCCTAATGACTCAAAACCCTCATTCACCAATAAGGGATGCTTCAAATGTGGCGAGACAGCCCACATGATCAAAGATTGTCCTACATGGAAAACGATTGAAGACAAAACCAAACGGGACAAGACCAAAAGGGAATTCAAGCAAGTCATGCTAGCATCCCTTATTTTCAAGTAAAATCTTTGTTTTGGAAAAACCTTATTTTCGAAATGCCGCAATATACTCGTGAATTATTATTGAGAAAAACGTTATTGGATAATAGTGCTAGAATTTTTTCTTATACGTTCAATTGTGTGAACACCAAGAACTATCAAAAACACTTTCTTATTAACGTAAGATACAATCGAGTATTTAGCGATACTAAACTTTGAGTTAGAACTAGAGTTAGTTGTACGAGTAGGGTTGATAATTTTGTAATCCGGAGTAGGTACTAAAATTATTAATCGAGAAATAGTGGACGTAGGTTTTGAGTTGTGAAACTGAACCACATCAAAAATCCCTTGTGTCTCGTGCTCTTTTGTTTTGTTTACGTATTTTTTTATTTCCATACACGTTACAAGTTAGTTGGTTTGAATTTAATCAATAAATCCAAACCACATATTACTATTACACACTTATAGGGACAATCGAAAAACTACGCAAACTTTATTTATAGTCAATTCCCCCCCCCCCCCCCCTTGAGTATTTGGGATCAATAGATTCTTCAGAGATGAACGATCAAGTAAGGTCAAGCGATTACGCTACATGCAATGACACCACCTCGCAAGGATAAAATATTTGACGGTCGGGTCGACCAACGCATTGCGTCCGCCTACTAACAACTTCGTCATATCCCCACTAAAACAAATGCACAAGCATTAAGGTTATACCCCATCGCTCTGACATCAAGTCTAACAAGTATAGAGGTTCAACCGGGAAATAAGAGCTCAAAACATCCAATAGATAAGACTCGACCCATCATTCAAGGCATAATCGACTAAAAAGGGGAAACACGCTAAAGTTGTCACTAAACATGTGAGAAAGGCATTTTAGATATTGTATAGTCTAAACATGATTATTAAACGTCATTACGTAAGTTTATTAGATAAACAAACGGTAAGAAACATTACATGCGAAGACAAGTGAAAGAAGAGAATGAAAAAGGGAGTAGGGGGTCTCGACTGGTCAGGGTGGACCGGCAGCTGGGTGCTCGGTTGGGCACTCCTTCACAACAATAACAACAATTCAACTTCCAGGGCTCCCATCCGGTCGGCCGGCTGGGAGTATAGGCCAACCATCAAGAATCAAAACAACACAGGGGACTCCAAGTCGGTCCGCCGGCTGGGAAGTCGAGGCATCTTAAAATTTCCAACAACAATACAGGGGTTCTCAGCCGGCCGGCTAACCGTTGGCCGGCTTGGGGTTCCCTTTGTCCTATTTTCATCAGAAACATCATTTTTCACTTCAGGAGGCTCCGAGCCGGTTTAGGGGACGGCGGCCGGTAGGCCGGATGGGACTCCTTTTGTCCGAAAAAACCCACAAAACACAAATTTACTCCAAATCCAATTCAACCCATTTACATTTACCAACATAATTCATCACTAATTATCATTTAATGCAACATATGAGTCATGAATCATTCCATATAATCATTAAAATATCATGAGACCAACATTTAAGATATTAAACATAAGCTTAACCAATAATAAGATGGATTCAACATCATAAACATAAATTTGCACAAGTTAAGCACTTGAGATGAATTCCAACAAATACATAAGTAGTAGTCGCCAATTCATGCTAGTATAACATAAAGAACTCATTTTTTAAGGTCAAAATCTATCCTAAACACATAAACACATAAGATGTGACATCGAGTAACCCGTCTACGTTACCTTTATTAGCACTTCAAATCTTTAATTCCCAAGATACCCGTCAACCCACATAAATTCCTTGGCCCAAAATCTTCAAAATACATCTTTTTTCGACAAATAACAAGAATAGAAGGTATGACCGAAATTCTGGAAAATTGGTCTTAAAAGAAGGTTAAAAGTTTTGATCTTTTAGTAGGTAGAAAAAAAGAGGATGGTGAGAGGATTCTGAAACATTAAACGGAATTGAATTCGGTTAAGAAACGAAGAAGTTATGTATGTCTTAAGTTTAGATCTAGAAAAATGGGTTTTATAAAAACTTGGAGGATAGGGATATTTTATAGTATGAAAAGGAATAGGAGAATGAGAGAAGAAGATTGATATAATACTCGTTAAGTTTTGTTGAGAGACGAATAAATGGCATTCGTCTTAAGATGGAGGTTTAATGGAGGTTTAAGTAGTGGAAAAGTATTAACATGAGAGAGAACACAGGAGAGAGAAAGCTCCGAAAATATCAATTTGGGGATCTGGAAAATGGCACGAGCAAAATCAAAGAATAATAATAACAAAATCAATCAATCCATCAATCATAACACAAAAAATCAAACACTAATTTCTGATGTTGCTCAAGAGACTTTTAAAGCACGTGTTTTAGATTTCAGTGATGATGTTATTTTCCCTTTCGATCTGAACTCAGAGTTAGAACCAATAATGGAGGAAGAGGATAATTGCGTCCTACAACAAGGAAATTGGAGTGAAGTTGGAGGTCGTAAAAAATTGACAGATAAGGTAAGCCCACAACTTAAGCTAACTATAGATGATGTGAAAGAGGAGATTGCCTATTGGTCATCGTCTTTTTTTGGTTATGTTATTGGAGCTAACTCACCATGGAATGTCATTAATAGTTTTCTAAACCCTACGTGGAAATCAAATGGCTTGGATAAATTGTCATTCATGCCTAATGGGATTTTTGTGGCTCGATTTAACACAAGAGAACAGCAACAACAGGTTTTACAGAATGGTTTTGTAATGTTTGATAATAAACCGGTTGTTGTTAGAGATTGGACACCTACTGTGAATCTTACCATACAGGAAATTAAAACCCTCCCTATTTGGATCAATTTGGGGCACTGCTTGTTTGAGTAAGATTGGAGGGTTAATTGGTAAGGTCATCAGGATGGATGAGGCCACTGAGAAGAAAAGCTCATTGGTTATGCGAGGTTACTTGTCGAAGTGCAGGTTAATCAAGCTTTCCCTACTCAGCTTACCTTCCATGATCAGGTGGGTGATGAGAAGAATATAAGACTGGACTATGATTGGCTAACAATTTCATGTGGCAAGTGCAAAGGAATTGGACATGCCACTGGTCAGTGTAAGAAGAAATATGTTGTGCATAAGCTTCCACAAGTATGGCGTCAGAAGGAGGTGGTACAACAACCTCTCCATGTGCACAACAATGGTGAATGCATCTCAAAGTAATCCTACACCAGCAAAAATAGTTACTCAGATGAATGTACACGAATCTAGTTTCCCACAATATACTCCAGGAGGCACTACTTTTCTAGAAATATTGAACAGAGCACTGCAGAAGAATTCCAACGACAAGGGAGAATTGTCTCATGAGAAGGATGGAAGTGAACACTTGTAATTTAAGGATAATGGTTAACCTAGGTTTTTGGAATGTTCGCGGAATGAATAAGTTGAATAAACAGCTGGACATTAGTAGGTTCATGCAAATGAATAATGTTGGTTTGTTTAGTTTGATTGAAACTAGGGTTAAAAATAAAAAACTGGTTGAATGTAAGGAATAACATGTGTAGTCAATAGTCCATTTGCATTAATCATCAAAGTCATAGAGGAGGAAGGATATGGGTCTTATAGAATCCTCAGTTGTTTGAATTGAAGGCCCTTCATATCACTGCCCAAACTATTTATATGAAAGTAATTGATAGGAGTACTCAGATGGCATTCTGGTATACATCTTTTTATGGCTTCAATAAGGTTGTAGATAGAGTTGCTCTATGGAAATCTTTGCGGAGTTATAGCTCTTGTGGTAGAGCCTGGATAGTTGGTGGGACTTTAATAATGTTTTATTTACTAATAAGAGAATAGGGTCAGAGATTACTCTTGCTGAAATTGTTCCATTCCAGAATTGCATTCATGACTGTATGTTGGAGGATATTAGAGTTCTTGGATCATTCTTCACGTGGAATAATTAGCTGGATGTGCACCATAGAATTTAAAGTCGTATATATCGTGCCTTGATTAATGGGGATTGGCTTGATATGTATCATGATTCCTATGCACACTTCATGGATGAAGGGGTGTATGATCATAGTCCATGCATTATCTATCAATATGGTACTGGCTAAGGGAGAAATAATCATTTCAAGTATTTCAATATGTGGTCTCAATCTCCTTATTTTCTGAGGAGTATTCAGCAGAGTTGGGATGGGGAGGTTTATGGTACAGCTAAGTATAAGGTGGCAGTTAAATTGAAGAGATTGAAACCAATGCTAAAGAATATGAACAAGAGCCATTTCTCTGATGTGGAGAATAACTCCAGGATTATGTTACATGTTCTTAACCAGATTCAGAATGAACTGAGACACAATCCACTTGATGTTGTTGTTATAAAAACTGAGAAGAAAACCACAGAATGAATCATTAACGATAATACATGTGCCATTTGGTTAATAATATCAGCAAATTAATTCGATTTTTTACATAGCTATGTAAATGAATCATTTTTTATATAGGTCTCACCTTTTAGACATTGTTTTGAGTAGATCGGGACTTCTTAATCATGGAAGTAACTAAATGTCTATTACCGAGAGGAACTAAGCCAAGTCTTGGCACATGCTAACAGCACAACCACAACCACTATAACGAACTTAAAAGACCAACAATTCTTTAGTTGTAACAACCCGAAAAGTACCCAATTTTTCTAGTAAAAATATTTACTAACACTTTTAAGCAGACTTAAGTTTTTAAAATAGGAATTTTTGTTTCGAGTCGTATTTTGAAATTCCGAGTTCGTATTTGGAATTTCTGAGAGATTTCATGAAAGACCGTTTTTAGTCATCTTTGACTTTTCTTGACTTTTAAGTCGTCTTTGACTTTTCTTGACTTTTTAAAGTCGTCATTGACTTTTTCTTGACTTTTAAGTCGTCATAAAATTTTCTTGACTTTTAAGTCATTTTTGACTTTTCTTGACTTTTAAGTCGACTTTGACTTTCGTTGACTTTTTCCGACTCACCTCGTAATTTTAAAGACCGAAATTTTATTTTGAAAAAAATATAAATTTAATTTATTTTTATTAAGATTTATTTGAATTTATGATAATTTAATATAATTATTTTGAATTTATTCGGAATTAAAGAGTAACTTTTATGATTTAACCCCAAACGTCATTTAACTATTCCCGGGTCAACTTAAGTCCCGAAACCCGACTTGACATGAGTCATACGCCCCATGTCATTTTTTTTCCACTCATATTAGATCTTTTAATTAATATGATTAAACTAATAAAAATATCTAAGATATTTGTAACTTTATCGGTCTGTTAACTTAAACTCCGCAAATCGCGTAAAAACAGACCCGATTCCTCTCTATTTCACACGTCTCTTTTTCCCCTCTTAAGCCTTGATATTTTCTTTCTTTTCATTACTCACCAACAACTTTTCATTTTACAATCAATCAAATTAAGATCTAATTAATCGTTCTTCATCGTTCTTCATTCGTTCTTCGTCGTTCTTCATTTGTTATTCGTCGTTCTTGAGCAAAATCATCATAAAACCTTCATTTCTTAATTAAATCCGTCCTAACTTATATTTCTAGAATTTCCTCTTCGCTCTCCATCTTCAAGTACGGTTTAATTTCAATTCCGTCAAAATCGTTTTCAACACTTTAATTATGGAAAATCAAGTTTTAATTCTAATAATGTTTTTCTTGTCATTTCTTATAGGGGAAGATTTTGAAGACGGGTTTGGTGACTCGTATATATTAGGGGAAGATTAGAAGACGGGTTTCTTAGTTTATAATTCTTATTTTGGTGCTAATTGATTTTTCTAAGCTAAGGTAACGATTCCGAGTTACTCGACGGATATATGTTACATAGCTTTGGTTTTCTTTAGTTTTTGGTTCATCTTTAGTTTTTGTTCATATTATTATGATTTTATGATTTTTAGTTAGTAACATGATAAGTGGTTAATTTTATTATGTTGTAGGAATTTATAAATATGTTAGTGTTCTTGTTATATTTTTATGATTTCTTCATGATAATGATTTTGGTATGATGGATGGTTAAATTGGTTGTTAAAATGGGTGTTTGATAATTAAAAACATGTTAGAATTTAGTTGGAATTGTTGTTGTTGGAACCGGTTTAGGGGGGGCTGTTTAGGGGCTGAGAACCGGACCCAAACCAGGCCGGTTCAGGCCGGTTCAGGCCCGGTCCAGGCCGGTCTGGGTTGGTCAAGGGTGGGTCCGGGTGTTGGTCTTTGGGTTGTGTCGATGTTTGATTGTTTAGTTGTTGTTTTGACGGGTTTTAATTATGTTAAAGCATGCGGGAAATATTAGGAAACGGTTTTAGTAAAGGTTGGAAAATCTGCCAAAACAGCCCAAACAGGCCTGTGGGCCCATTCAGGCCCATGTTGGGTTCGGCCCAAAAGTCAGCCCGTGGGTCCCACTTTGGGACTTGTGACGGTTTTTGAGTTATCGTCATTTTTATCGCGTTTTGTACTATAGCAAGTGGGGAAATATGAATAAGTAAAATATTTAATTAAAAGGTGTTTCATAAAATTATTATTTCTCACATGTTAGAAATTATAATACGAGACCGTAGTTTAATTTGATATCCTTTAAGTCAAACGGGTTTTTCGTAAGATTTAATAATTCACATGTTAGAAGTTTTAATAAAATAACATGTAATGAATATGTTGACTTTTATGTCTAAGTCTCTGTGGTAAAGACTCTGTTTCTAGCCGGTTTGACCAAACGGGTTTGGTCAAACTAAGATCTAGTCAGCCCCGTTTTGACTGATGACCCGTCGCGGGACTCGGGTCGGGGATTTGTCTTCAAGTAAGGTTGTATTTAATTAATGAATTAGCCTTAGTAGATATGAGGCGATATTATATTTGATTATGATTTATATGCAATTAGTCACATGATAGGAAGTTTTTCCGTGACTGTTTTATTATATGGTTGGTGTCGTGTTGACTAAGTACCCATAGAGAATTATGAGTATATGGCGTCTTGACCCTTCTAATTCTAAATGAGTATCTTGGACCATGACATTGATAGGTCCGTACTGTCTTTAACGAGTATATAGTTCGCCGCTTGATAGCTTTTGTGTCTCGGCTTGGTGGGTTTATATCCAAGTCGGGGCATGGCTGCCTGATCCGTTTTGGGACTGGAGCCAGCTTAAGTACTAGCCATCTATGCTTAGGGGGTCGCCTAGTAGAGTTTCTCATAGACGGTTATGTCATGGGACGGGGAACGGAATAGCTGTTGTCGCTAGGGCTGATCAGTCTAGGACTAGGATGTTTTCCTACCTTGTGGTATAGCCTCGAGTTACAGAAGTCGACTATTGGCCGTGCTAAGAACTTATGCCTGTTTGTAGACGTATTGGTCTTTCATGTATGTATGATTCTATGAGTTCTAGAAGGTGAGATGCAAGCAGGCT